>SSNS01000448.1:152821-169156 GCA_006937985.1 Aphyosemion australe | reverse complement strand
CCTCTCTCCCTGATTGGCTGAGAGTTTTCATATTTTTTCTGGCTATACAGGCATACACACCCACACATATTATACATCAAATTGTTCAGGTTGGTCTAAGGAACCCAATGCCCCCCACCCCCCTTCCCTGCTCTCTGATTGGCTGAGAGATTTTAAGCTTCTTCTTGCTTAACAGAAATACGCACCCACACATATTATACATCAAATTGATCGGCTTGGTCTGATGAACCCACTGCCCCCCCTCGCCCCACCTCCCGCCCATGCCTGCTCTCTGATTGGCTGAGAGAGTTCAAGCTTCTTCTTGGTTAATAGAAATATGCACCCACACATATTATACATCAAACTGATCAGCTTGGTCTGATGAACCCAGTGCCCCCCCCTTCCCTGCTCTCTGATTGGCTGAGAGATTTTAAGCTTCTTCTTGCTTAACAGAAATACACACATACACATATTATACGTCAAATTGATCGGCTTTGTCTCAGGAAACCAGCTGTGCCCCAGCCCTGCTCTCTGATTGGCCGAGAGAGTTCAAGCTTCTTCCAAGTTAACAGAAATACGCACCCAGACATGTTATACACCAAATCGATCAGCTTGGAGTCAGGAAACCAGCCGTCCACCATCCCTGGTCTTTGACTGTCTGAGAAAGTTTTTTAAACCTTAAAGTTCAATTTCTGCTCTTTCTAACAGTTTATTTTTTATCTCATTTTGCTAACTTTGACAAATGAACTTATTTTCAACTTCACTTCCGTTCTAATGCATGTTCATCCTTTTCAGCTGCTAAATTCACAGTTCAGCTAATTGTGAAATTGTAACTATTAAACTATTCCTACTCAAATACCAGCTGTTTAAACATTTCAGCTGTCCAGTTTTTTAAACGGTGTACTGAGATTTCAGTTTTCTGATGTTTAGATTTATTTTCTCTTTTCTCCACTTACTTATTTGGCTTTAATACACTTGTTAGTGATTTTTTGCTCCTAAATCTTTCAATCTTTTCAGCTCATTTTTACAATTACGTTAAATTTTCGCAGCAGAAAACTGCTTATTTCGGTTCAGCTACTCAGCTATCAGTTTCAAAATTCAGCATATCCTGCTAACTTCACAATTCAACTAATTGTGAAAATGTAACTACTTATACTCAAATATGAGCTGTTTAAACATTTTAGCTACTCAGTCTTTTAAAATATGTTAAGAGATTTCAGTTTTCTGCTGTTTAGGATTTTTTTCCTCTATTCTCTACTTACTTTTTGGCCTTTTTAAAACTTTTTAGCAATTTTTGCTCCTAAAACTTCAAATACATTCAGCACATTTTGACAATTAAGCTTAGTTTTAGCTTCAATTCAGCAGTTTCAGCTATTGTATTCAGCAATAAAGCATTCAAACGTATTTCTGCAAGAAATGCAATTTATCTAGTTATAACTGTTTTCTGTAACTAGTATGCTGACTTTTGCTCAGTAGTTTGACTTTATTTTTAATACCGAGTATTTCTCTGACTTGGCACTAAAACTCCTTGCTATGCTGCAGCTCCACTCAAATTAAAACCATAACCCAAACAGGTTAGAGGAGTGAAGAATTTCACTTCATGATGCCAGTTTCCTTCTATCTTTTTGGCACAATTATGATTTATTTTTGATTTTTGGTTTGATTAAAAAAACAGATGTTAAAGGGTTTCCTCTTTTTTTTTCTTTTCCGTTGACATTTTTATGAGTATTCTTTTATAATCTTTAAAATGGAAAATAATTTTCTCTTTTGTTTTCTGGCAACTTTGCTTGACTTCTCCTTTTCTAATTACAACAACTGCTGAAAAATTCATCAAGCCAGTGCAGCAGAAGCCAAAAGAGTGTGTGTAAAGGGTATTAATTTTATGTTCGAGCATCTGTACGTGTCAGAGTCTGTGGCTCGTCTCCAGTTTATTAGTGGAGTTAAGTAAAAAAAAAGCAATTCAGGTCAGAAATTCAGGTGTTGAGATGATAGTAGAAATAGAGTTAGGTTACTTAAGGGCTCAAAACAATATCCTCTAAATAAAAACTAAGAATAGTTTCAGTTTTTCTGGATCTCAAAGTGTTTTGTTTTTTTAGGTGAAGCATTAAACTAAATCACTTCCTTGGTGAAAAGTCTTACTTATGTAGAAAATAACTCCTTTAGAGGTATGTTTAAAGTATTCTGAGAGAGGACACAAAGTGAGAAAGACAGAATAATCTCAGATAGTTAAAGCGTGACAGAAAGTGAAGTGATGTTCTGAGCTGCCAGAGGAGGAGGAGGAGGCCGCTGGTCCAGTCAGGAGTCTGGGTGCCGTGACGGGGTTGTCCCAGCAGGGGGCAGAGGTGTGATGCATGGAGTGGGAGGTGAGAGCTCAGTGTCACACTGCTCACAGGGTGTCACCTCACCAGGCTGGGAGACAAAAAGAGAGAGTGGACAGGGAGACAAAAAGGTGAGAGATCGCTCTCAAGCTGTGCCTGTTTTTGTGTCTTTTTCTCTGAGAGGACTTGAGTTTTAGAGAGCGAGGACATTTTGGTCTGATCTAACCTCCGACTGTGTCACGGTTACAACTTTGCTTAAAAGGATTTTTCAAACATTTGGAAGTGTGTTTCTGTGTAAAAGTTATATATATATATATATATATATATATATATATATATATATATATATATATATATATATATATATATATTTATAAAGTTCCCATCTCACCCTCCACGGGTGGTCTCATCCTTCCAAGCTCAGGTCCTCTACCAGAGGCCTGGGAGCTTGAGGGTTCTTCAGTATCTTAGCTGTTCCTAGAACTGCACTTTTCTGGACTGAGATGTCTGATGTTTTTCCTGGGATCTGCTTTAGTCACTCCTCCAGTCTGGGGGTCCCTGCCCCAAGTGCCCTGATGACCACGGGCACCACCGATGTCTTCACTCTCCAGGCTTTCTCAAGTTCTTCTTTGAGGTCGTGTTCCTTTTTCCTGATGTTGCATCACTTGGTATTGCCACGTCAACCACAGCGGTTGTTCTCTGTTGTTTGTCCACCGCCACAATGTCCAGTTAGTCACCATTTTGTTGATCTGGAAGTCCCACATGATCTTATATATATATATATATATATATATATATATATATATGTATATATATATATATATATATATATATATATATATATATATATATATATATATATAATTGAAAATACAAATAGCTGTTTTCTTTGTGTGACTCCTGCGTCAGTGTGTGTGTGTGAGAGAGAGAGAGAGAGAGAGAGAGAGAGCGAGAGAGAGAGAGAGAGAGAGAGAGAGAGAGAGAGGAGAGAGAGAGAGAAATCCTTTTTATATCCTCTTTCTTCTCTCTCTGTCTCCTATATGTTTCTCCTGGGACTCACTTGGCATCTCTCCCTACTTTTTTATTCTTGCTGCACAAACTGCTGGTGTCTGAGCACAAGCTGGCCATTTAAGCACACTTTTCTTGGTTTCACAAATCCACCAGAGAAAAATACCCTCTTCTTAATAAACACTTACACTGTTGGCCTTTAAACTGCTTAAAAGCACCACAAACGTTTCTTTCACATCACTGTCATGTGTAAAATTAGAAACACATACAACAAGCATCAGTGACAAAGCACATGCCAAACACACACACGCACACACACACACACACACACATGCCCAATGAGCCCTTAAACAGAAATCAAGGAAGTCGAAGAACACGAGCACTCCACACTTATTTGTTTATTTTGATCTGTAGTTGCTGTTCCTTTAGTTTCCAGCCACACGGGGCTTTAAAGCTCTCCAGCAAAACACACAAACACTGACTGGCACTTCAAAAGCAAGAAATTATTAATTAAATGCTAGTATGATAGAGATTAATTAGTAAAAAGAGGGAGATGGCAAAACAGGAAGGAGAGCAGTGCCTGCTGCAGCAGTGAAGCAGGAAGTGATTTAGATTTTTTTTGGAAGCAGGCTGGAGGTGCAGACGGAGAAGAGAAGGCCTCTGAAGCTGGACTGACAGAGACGAGCTGCAGAGACGACTTGTGCTGCAGGTGGAAAGACGTGACCAGATCTCTTTTTAAGTTTCCTGCACTCCGTGTCTTTTCTTAATTATTTGGAGATGGGTGTGAGCGAGTATGCAAATGAAACGGTTATTATTGCATTGCTCATCAAGCAGCGCGGAGCAGACATTAATAGGCTGATGAATATGCATGTGAATTTGTTAATTAAGTTAATTATTCTGCTGAAAATGCATTCGTCTTCCAAGGACATCTTCCCCAGGATTCCAACCTGCTCCGCTCATTAGTCATGCGATATTTTACACTGGGCGCTGGGACAAGAAACCAGAGGGGGGGGGGGGGTACGGGCCACCGGGGTTGATATCTTTACAATAGGAAGGTGTCGTGGATTTCAGGTCCTCTAAAAACCAGCAGTGAGAGAAAAAAAGGAGGACAAGGTGTCATCATGATGTGGAATTCTTCATCTGCTCTTCAGAGGGGTGAAAGGTCAGAGCAACACAAAGCTCTGCAGCCAGACACGGTGAGGCTCCATCCCTGCTTTTTATTCTTTCCTCTCCAGTAATTCCCCCTCTTCGCTGCTTTTCCTCTAATTGCTTATTAAAACCCTCTTAAATGAACTTTTTGTGCCAACTTTCCAACACATTAATTAATTGTTGTAGCCAATTAAGTGTCGCTGCGCAAATGAGCTTCAGCACAAATGGTCCTGCAGGGCCCCGCTTCACAACCACCACCTCCCCCTCCTCCCCCACAGCACACCTCCCCATACCCTCCTGCTCCTCTCCCTCTCTCCCTCTCTCTCAGTGCTTTCCCAGCATCCCCTCTGCCCTTAAAGCAGCAGCATCGACACATAAGAGACAACGACGCTGCCGTGCTGATGGAGCTCTTTGAACTGAATTGGTAATGAGATGGTGAGACCTTGAGAAATTACTTTGGTTTGCAGAAGTGCAGTGTCATGCTGAGAGGATGATGCGTCTCTGGCTGAGGAGGAAAAAACAGCAAAAAAGGTCACAGGGAGATTTTTAAGAAGACAGCAGGGTCCTTCTGTTGGTTTGTTCTTTTGTAATCGTCAGATAAAAATCAAACACCAAACGTGATTTCAGATAATTACAGCTTCGTGGATCGGTCCAACAAAAGCCCCCTTCAGTGGGTCTCACCGCTGTGGAGGATTCTGGAAATTACGAGCATGTACGACAGCAGTTTCTCAGAAAACTATAAACCCAGAAGAAATGGGGATTGTGTTATATGGCATCTATAAAGCACACTGTTCCAGCAGTAAAGCATCCATCACAGATGGGGAAAAGTCAATCAGTTTCTGAAATATCACATAAATGGAGATGTAGTCATAAACAGAATGGCTGACATTAAGTTTTGTTTGATGAAGAAGATCTGACCAAGACAGCAGGATTTGCACAAATTGTGTATTTAATTAAATATTCTTTTTTTTATGTTTGGACTTAGAAGTGGTTCAAATAAATGAGTGAAAAGGTCTGATTTTTCAGCCAAATATGGCTCAACTTTAAAGGTCTGGAACACTCGTTTAATCCATACATTTGCAGTGGTCTCTAGTAGAAATGAATGCCTTGTAAGTCGTACTCAGGGGGAAAGAAAGATGCACATGTTTCAGGAAGTAGAAGTGAGCCAGATCAGAGTTGAGCTTCAGAGGGCAGGATCTGGAGTCTTTTTTCCTGATATTTGGACATCTTGCCTCTGATTGGCTAACAGCAACACGACTCTACCACTGACTCTGCTCTGCAACGTTGATGTTTCATCTCCACTAATAACACAAGCCTGGAGGAGTTCTGCTGTGTGGTGGAGTTGCTAATGCTAATGGTTAGCTTCTACTAGCTGAGACGTTCTCTGCTGTTTCCTGGACGCTAAACCAACAACAGCCTTCCCCGTCACGAGTCAAGATGGGTGAGTCCATGAATGTTCAGTGACAGTGTGACGTAGATCTGTCAGGATTTTCTAATCCTAGAGTTTCACCATCTATTTTCTATCAGAAGCTAATGCAGGAGATAGGTGTAGGAGACTAGTTTCATGTTCAGCCTGCATGAAAAACTCAGATTATAATCAGAAATAAGAATTAAAACATAGTTTTTGTGTTCTACACCTTAAAGTCTTGACTTGCGCATAGGTAATTGCTATGTGTGTGTGTGTGTGTTTTGTACATGAAATTGAAGAAGTTCCACACGCTTCTCTTTTTACACACTAATCAAACCCAAAGACGTTAGCGGTAGCTCCGGCTAGCATTAGCAGTAAATCGGGCTAGCAGTAGCAGTTGAAATGGGTTGGGACATGCTACCTGAAGGAGGTGTGTCCTGTGTATGACGTGTTAAACAAGCTTTTCTCAGAACCAGCCGTTTTTCAGTGGTCATTATAACATTACTCATTTACATATAAAGCAGGTCTGAGATGGCACAGGCTTTTACCAGAACCAGTGGCCTAGTGGTAGAGTGTCCGCCCCGGGACTGGGAGATCAGGGTTCGATTCCCGGTCAGGTCATGCCAAAGACTTTGAAAAATGGGACCCAATGCCTCCTCGCTTGACACTCAGCACTAAGAGGTTGGATTGGGTGGTTAAACCACCAAATAGTTCCCGAGCGCGGCCACAGCTGCAGCTCACCGCTCCCCACCACGAGGATGGGTCAAATGCAGAGATGTAATTTCACCAGTGTGTGATGACTTGGGACTTTAACTTTAACTTTTAGGTATGCTACACTCAACAAGGTAAATCTGGTTTTAAATTCTAGGATCCCTCTAGAAAACTAGAGAATGGTTCAGATAATTAACCACAGGTCTGACCAAAAGAAAAATAAGAGTTTTGAGATTCAGATTAGAGTTACGGTTTCTGTAATGTTTAAAAGCTGCTGATGCTTCAGGATTGACTCTTTTTGTGATTCTGTCATGATGTTGTCCTTTTTCACATCGCAAAGCTTTGAAGAACCCATCCATCAAAGTGTGCATTACCTCAGATGGTAAAAGACTACAAGAAGTTCCCCCTAAACAACAAAGGGATTTTGGTGAAACAGTTGAGAAAGCCCCGCCCCTTTTGGAGCTCAGGTAGACTTCACAGTAGAAACACCATTTTGAGTTTAAACTGGTCACAGAACGTTGGACCTTACATGAATGAAATGGTCTTTTGTTTCTTTACCCAAACCGAGTTGAATTTTTTTGATCTTGGGAGATTTTTCCTTTATATGTTCAATAGTTAATGACGACACACACCAGCTTTTAAATATTAAAGCTTTTCTAATTTATTGCAAACAAACTCTTCTTTCTTCCACAACCTCTTAGTACAAATAAAAATTCTACATCAACACATAGATATTTGTGTCTTCTCTCCCCCATTGTGGCTCCCTCTGCTGCAGGACAGGTGGATTTCTCCCAGTTCCCTACAGAGTTCAGAGAGGATACACCCAAGCTTCCATAGACTTCACTTATATAGTTCAAAATATTGTTTTCACTTGTCATATTTCATCCTAAACATTGTAGGAAAATAAAAATCTGGTAACACTATACAATAAGGGTCCCTTTATTAACGTTACTTAATCCATTATTAAGCATTAATAAACTATTAAAGTATTAACAACTGCTTAACCATATTAAGTAGGGTGACCACAAGATTTGTTTCCATGATGACTTTAGTTTTTACTCAACAGCTGTTTGAGGTTTGTTTATAGCCTGAGACTCTCATTACGTTTACTGTCAGGATGAGACAATGGTGTGTGGTTACTAGAGGTGCCTGAAAAAATCGATTCACATTCGAATCGTGATTCTTACTTATAAAGATTCAGAATCGATTCTGTCTGAAAGCCTTTATGTAAACTGTCGTATTTCCGAGCGTCCCTGAACGCATTATCGCTGGCGCACCGGCGCTAGCTGTAGTTGCTCTGCTGTGTGCTCCTACGCTGCAGTTTTCTTTAAAGTAAAATAGCAATTTCCCATAGCTTTTTCTAACTTGCAGAAGAAAGTAGTTAATCCTGGAACTGACACTCTTTGTTAATATTGATTGTGAATCGATTTGAATCGAGAATCGATTCTGAATCGAATCGGCACCCCGAGAATCGGAATCGAGTCAA
Organism: Aphyosemion australe; assembly: GCA_006937985.1. Classification (NCBI taxonomy): domain Eukaryota; kingdom Metazoa; phylum Chordata; class Actinopteri; order Cyprinodontiformes; family Nothobranchiidae; genus Aphyosemion; species Aphyosemion australe. Next base: position 161,097 of record SSNS01000448.1, on the reverse strand, counting down.
ATCGTGAGTTGTAAGATTCACATCCCTAGTGGTTACCACGGTGATCCTAATGCACCACTGGCAGCAGATTTAACATTTATCTACATTTTGTTCTCTTTACACTTCTTATACAGTTTCTCCATCACAATGTTGTTTTTGTATTGGCTTTACAGAGTTTATGCTGGAGTTCAGGGCAGCAGCAAAGCATCTTTACATATTCTCTACACGAATGTTACTGTCCTGATGATGATTTCTTAAATATTGTTCAATCAGTGATTTTCTTAATTCTTCAAGATTTTTTATTTTCATTTGTTAAAATGTTATTCATGATCATGAAGATTTTAATTCCCTCCATCATCTTGCTTTATCAGTGTTGACAGTGAGCCTGTTTTGTGTCTACATGACTCCTCTCTTCATGCAGCTGAAAAAAAAAAAGCTTTTGCTGCTCTCTGAGCGGTTATGCAGGAAGATAAGACTTTTTTTAAACATCACCAGATCTGATAGTGGATAACTGGATGGGATCTGAATCTAAAAATACCAAGAATCCTGTACTGAGCAGTGACAAATTCATTAAAGCATGAGTCGACTAAAACAGAGCGACAGTCGCTTCACTTTGTGACCAGAGTCACTGCAGCATCCAAAATGGAGGCTGCGTTCTGAACGTCGCCCGTCTTTCATGGCGACTACGCTTCAGACTGGCATCGTGGCACTTTTCTGGGCATTCCCCATAAGGTGTTGTTCTGATTAATGGCCCAGCCTAGCACACCTCCCCTCTCTCCTCACTCCTGATTTATTCGTCTAGTCTTTGTGACTTGGCACCAGCGATGCCCACTACATCTCCAGTGGAAACTCCCCATGGGCACATTCACTATTATTTGGAGTCCCGGCGGGCGGAGGCATCAGACAGAACACACACACGCAGCGCCGACTCATCTCATTCACACTGGGCCTGTGCTAGAGGGCAGGTGAGCCTCCCGCTGCCTCCACTCTGAATGGATCTCTCACCCAGAGGGCTCAGCTGCTTGCTGGGCCAGAGGGGTAAGCGGCTCTGTAAGGCTGCCAAGAGGGGAGCTGGTCTGGGTGTGAGTGAAGCCAATCCAACACACACGTGGGAGGGTGTGTGCACACACTCTCAGACCGTCTGCATGAACCTTGGAAGCGTCTGTCTTTAACAGTTTAGGATGCTGTCAGGATCTTCATAGAGATCAAGCCTGCCTGGTGACGTGGTGGTGCAAGTCTGATCATGATTTATACCGTGGATTATGATTCTGTGTTTGCCTTTAGATCAAATTCAGTCACAAGACCTGTTAGATTTAAACTCCACAGATCGATATGAACCAATATTACAAGTGACTGAACACAATCATCTCCCAGGGGAGAGACGATTTCTTCACTGATGGTTTTCTCGCTGCTTGCCATGACACCGCTAGCTTTTTCATTTAACACGTTTGGTGATGAGCAGGAGGAAAATGGCATCACAGCAGAACTTCAAAATAAGGCGATTTTCAAAATAAAAGTGTGTTTGATTAAGATATTAAACTGATTTTGCATGTTGGATCAATGACCATAACAGTGGTGTATTGTTACTCTCCTAATATAGCATGTCACCGTCATGGGTCAGAAATATATAAACTAGGGGTGGGACTCGATTTTAAAAATAATCTAATTAATTAGAGGCTTTGTAATTAATTAATCTTGATTAATCACCTTTTAATTGTTCAAGAAAATTTGGCCTGAAAGCAATTTTTTAAAATTAAAAATAATGAGACAGAGAATCAAACAATAGTCATTGACATTATTATTGTAAACACGAGCTCTTTTAATTTCTAAAAAAATGCTTTAAAATTGTATTTCAATTTAAGGAGAAAAAATATATATATGTATATCACTGGCAAAAATAGGACAGACCTAAAAGTACAATACTGTTTTAAGTACATTTTGATAATGGTATTGTCATTAAAATAATAATAATAATAATAATAATAATAATAATAATAATAATGGGTTGATAGAATGTGTGTGCAATTTGATGACACATGAAGAGGGATTTCTGATCACTCATTTGATTGTACACATAAAAAAGGTTTACATGGTCTTGTAGCCAAGGTTCTGAGCTTTCTTTAGAGGTGCAGCTTGACTATATTGATATTTAGGGCATGTATCTTGCTGCTAAACTTCAACATCCCCCAACTAGGGGACCCTTGGGCTTAAAGGGTTAAATGCGTTAAATTTTTTTAACGCATTATTTTTTTTATTATTAATTAATCATAATTAACGCGTTAAATTCCCACCCCTAGTATAAACACAAACGTAACAGAAGAAAGAGATCACAGAGCGAGAGTCTCGGGCACATTTTCTTGTTGAACTTTAGCTATAAAGTGCTTTAATGTGTTCTCATTTTATTCCAAATCTTGTTGCATTTGTCGCTCCCAGACTGTCTGAACGTTATTTTCTCTTGTCTGAGTTTCAGGGGTCTCCACTCCTCCTAAAGTCCTGACTCACAGAAACCAAAAAGATTCCAGATGCCTCAAAAATATCTGCTTTCTCTCACAGAATGACTGGAATAGATGTCTCATAACTTTGTTGCTCAAATGTTTCGTGCATGTTCCAGTGACACAACAGCAAGGCCATGAGTCACGCCTTTATCTAGAGACATTCTGCAGATTTTGCAAGGTAACTTTTTTGCTTCATTTGTGGGGGCTGCACAATATTCTTCATCATTGTTGACCATATCTGTTGCAATAAGCCCTGACTTCCCTCTGTCTTTTCTTTAGGTTCTGTATCACAACACTCTGTGTGGTTCAGACATGTTCATCTACATCAGTTGTGGACATGGAGGACAGTCACTTGGAATAAAACAGTCTAGGATGTTCTTGCAATTCTTTGTGACATAGATGTTGCTTGGTGGGGCCCCCAGTTGGGCAGCAGAAGGGGCAATGCCCCATCTACTAATCTGCTGGTTCCCCCCCTGGATAAATTGGGAAAGATGTATTTAAAAGAGGAGATTCAGCACTGCAACACTGCAGTGTTTTCTAAAATAGCCTGAAAACAAATCGACTGGAATTCTGTTACAACATTTGGGTGTTTCACCCCCAAAGTTATCAGTAGCCCCCATCTAGTAACTTTCTGGATGCACCACTGCTGTTGTGATGAGGATAGATTTGAAGTAGTTTGTTCAAAACTGTTTGTCCTTTACAGACTCCTGCTTTTGTGTCTCTTAAATGTTTCAAATCAGAAAACTCGTCTAAGACAAAGAAAACAAGAGTAAATAAAAAGGGCAGTTTTCAAAGCATCAAGTCATTTATTAAAGGATCAAAGCTATGCAAAACAAGTAACTGACCACACCTCTGGAGGAAACTGCATGTTTATATAATGAATATGTTATGACTGTGAAGGAATTTTCTTGCATTTGAGGGTTTTCCAACATAAATGACCCGTTTACGGACAAAGGTCAGATATTCTCTTTTAGGATCTTAAGAACTAGATGTTTCATCCTCATCTTTTTCTTACTGTTGAAGTGTGATCTCTGACATTAGCCATAACCAAGTGAGGCCTGGTTTTCTTGGTTGTTCTGGGTTGTGTTGCTTTTTGAGGTCTTTAGGCCTGCTTCACGTTGTCAGCGGGAGCGAACCTGCAACCTTCCGATTACTGGACAACCCGCCCTACCTCCTGAGCTACTGCTGCCCAATATACCAGGGGTTCCCAAATTGGGGGTCCCTACAAGATTGCAGGAGGTCTTTGCTGAGGTTAGCAAGATTTTATTTGTAAAAATTACATTTATAAAATCCCAATAACACACCCTACAGTATAATCAGAACTCCATATAAAAGTTATAACTCTGTATGTCTGTATAAAGTTTGTAAATTATCACATTTAATGTGTGTATGCGTGTAGGGGGTTGTGGGTCCTGGCTTGTCTTGGACACGGCCAAGAGGGTCCTCGATGAAAAAAATCTTGGGAAGCCCTGCAAGATGCTATGCTTAACCAATAATACGGTTAAGCATAGTCAAGTATAAATTTTTTTTTTAATTTGGGGTGGGGGTGTTACGTTACCAATTGATTCAACAGTCAGAAACGCATTTCGTATTTAATTAGGTTATCTCTGTCTGATGAAGTTTTTCCTTTGAATGTGTCAAAAGCAAGAACAGTAGAAATCAGTGAGAGTGGAAATACTTCTTCACTATATTTCAAGCATCCCTGACTGTGAAACAAAAAAAACATTAGATCAAATAAATAAGCATCTCACATTCTTCAAAAATATCTTAGAAAGGCATTTTATGCCATTTTCTAGATTGTAATTATGCTTATTCCTGATTTTTGGTTGAATTTTATACATTTCAGATCCTCTAATTGCCTTATTTAGTGATTTGTGGCTTTTAAATCACTTTTATTACATTAAAAACTGGTTGTTAGTTTTAGGCCAAAGTCTAACCTGTTTTGTCTTCTCCACCAGGACTTTTAACCCGAGTAAACGTCTACCATCTAGTGGTCGCTTTAGAGAAGCATCCAGAAATGGCAGGAGAACAATTCAGCCGCTCGCATAACTTCCTTTAATAAACCAAGCCAAGTCAACACATATTACAAAGGTTTTCTGTTATTTATTTTTACACATTTTCCAGCAAAAAAGAAAGAAAGTAACAGGACTGACCATTATTTTTAAAGCCTGGCATCATTTTATTTATGTAGAAAATAATTTCACCAATAATGAAAAAAAAAAAACTGAGGGAAAAGAATGCATCTGCAAAAGCTGTTGAGAAGAGGAGCTGGCCTTCGGGCCTTTTAGAGGAAACTGAGCGTGGTTTTCTAGCTTCATACTTCAGTTAGCAGAAGAGCACGTGTGTTAGAGCGCTCCATCATAGTGTGGTTTTAATCCAGTCTTGAGACAGAAACATGAGAACTACAGGCTTGTTACAACACAAAGGCTTTGCTGCGTGTCCGATCGCGTCCACCTTCACCGTTCAGGTCTGAAAATGTACACAGACGTCACCCAGAGCAAAAAGTAACCACACAAACCCGAGATCATTCAGTAAGGCTGAAAATCAGGACTGGCTTCAAAAACGAACCGAAAACTTTTCCTAATCTCATGATAATCGTGACAATCTTTCATTTAAGGGGCATCATTTCAGAACAGAGCATCAGTTGCATAGCCCTCAAATCCAAAGCTGCAATTTATTCAAGTCCAGACCCTTTGGAGTCGAGGAAAGGGCAAAGATTAGGAGGAGGTGAGTGTCTCTGACAGAACCACCCATCTGAAAACACTCCCACAATGCAACAGAACAGCTGGCTTCATTAGGCGAGAGATTTAAATCTCTCATTTACACATTCACTTTCAAAATCTTTGATTTGACTTTCACTACCTGCTCTTGGTCCAGCCAGTTCTGTGGGTGTCCCTCTGCATCCTCCATCTGCCTTTCCCTTCAGGCCTGGGTTGCTGGAGCTGTCCCACGATAGTTGACCTCATCAGCAGACGGGGCTTCAGCGGGCGGCTCCGTGGGAAAAACGGAGGTCCTGGTCCTTTGGGAATTGAGCCGATGAGGCGGAAGCAGCAGTCACCAGTCCCTTTGGAGCCTCGGCTGCAGCCGGAGGTTTAGGAGGAGAGTCTGAAGCCCAGCACGAAGGAGGTTCTCCTTGACCAGGAGCATCTTCATCCGGGGAGGCGTCTTTGCTTTGTTCAGAGGACGCAGCTTCCAGGTCCTGCTGTGAGATGAGCTGGAGCAAGGCAGCAGCCACGGCAGGACTGATGTCCTGGCTCGGCTGAGGTTCTGACTCAGCTGGTTGGGAGCTCTCGAGCAGAGGAGCTGGAGGAGGGGACCCGGGAGGAGATGGGGGACGCTGGTCCCCACTCGGATGGTTGGACATAACCTGCTTCCTTTTGGGCACGGCACCATCTGATGGACCAAAGGAAGACAAAGATTTAGACATCAAAGGAACATCTCGTAGATCTGGTTCAGAGGACTCAGACCTACTTTGACATGAATCATCCTAAACTCACCACAAGAGGGCAAAGCCTGGCTAAAATACTAGATATAAGAAACTCTAAATCTCCTCATAAATTAACGTTTAGTCTGGAGATCATAAAAGAAATTAACTGTAATGTTGTGTTTTATCATTAGTATATTTACTTTTTATTCATGAGAAACAAATCATACTTTTCATTGACCAATAATATAACGTGTGTGCGCGTTAAAATAAAGCTAGTCCATTAAAGAATTTGCTAAAATTGTGGAACATTTTCATGCGTTACCAAAAATAGACATCTCTATTATGTTTATTTTTATTTCCCATGAGTTTGTGCAGCACAACATGGATATTAGCCGACTCTCATTCATGAATATAAATCCACCAGGTCTGCTTCTGCTCCTGTTTCAGCAGCAAAGTGACTTCTACCAACATCTGACCCAGAAGATAGAATAAAAAACAAACAAGCAAAACAAAAGGTGACAAAGTTAAAATAAACACATGCAGGTGAGATCTACAGATTCCAAAATATTTATTTCCATTTGATAATTTATTCTTCATGAAAAGGCTGACATTACAGACAACATCTCTGTGTGGAGAATCCTCGGCACCTCCTCAGTGATGAAGATGAAAAACACGTGGAAATGATGAAGCAGACGGAAACAAAGACTGAGAAAGAAACAAAAAGGAGAATCATGGGGACAACAGAGTGACCCTTCCTGTTTACTGCACTGGTGTCATTAGCGCACCAGTGGCGTCCACGAGCAGACTTTCACTGGTTTACCAGCGTCACGTGGCAGCCTCGTGAGATCGGTATTTCATTCAGGTGCTGAGAGGAGAGGGTGTGAGTCAGGGAGGGGTTTGTCTAACAGCCAGATTAATGTAGATTATTGGTCAATTGCAGATTTCATCAGAAGGTTTAAAATCTAGAGTAAATAGGAATCTTGTATTTGAAAACTCCTCTGCGCCTCCATATTTTTACATTTCCCAGCAGCTCCCGACAACCTCCTCTAAAAACTAAACCCAGACTTGGAATCAGTAGTAGAAGCGGACGAACCGCGTGTGAGCGCCTCCTCTGACTGAATGCCATTGCTCTCGTCGCTTTGCTCCTCGGGTTGGGGTTTAATGATTTGGCCCAAAATGAGAGCCAGCAGGCTGGCCTGGTCTTCCTGACTGAGAGGAGGGTCTCCAGGTGTGGGTGAGGGCTCCCGGGGCTCAGGGGGGGGCTCTGGGGGCTGGGAGGCAGCAGCAGCAGGAGGAGGAGGCGGTGCAGGAGGCTGGGCCTGGTCCTCTGGTGCCCCCTGGTGGTCAGAGGTCTCATTAAGAGCAGACAGCAACTGGCTGAGAGTCTCTTGGTTGGGGAGGTTAAGGAGCTCAGCCACCTGGGTGGGGGTGAGCTCAGTCTGCCCCTGGAGCAGGTTCAGCAGGACAGCCAGCTCGGTCTGGTTCAGTTGCTCTGCAGCTGCTCCCAGACCTGAAAGCAGATGATTCAGATCAAAACTTTATAACGTTTAAAGTGACGAACAAAAATGACAACGTGGGCGTTTCCTGCTTGAATTCTTTTTCTGGCTTTGTAGTTCTCATCACCTGACAACTCGCTCTCCAATTTGGCCGTTGAGGAGGGTTTCCCAGGAGGAGGGGGCGGGGGTGCGGTCGGGCTGCTCTGGGGTCGGCTGTTCTCTCCACCGGAGGTCCCAGCCGCGTCTTTACGGGGCACTTTGGGCACAGGCACATCCTCGGGCACCCCGCTCTGACGTGCACGCCTTTTCTTTTTAATCCACAGCTCGTGGCAGTCCTGATGATGAGGAAGGCTGGACACAGAGTGGAGCAGAAGTCAAAAACGTGCCTTTGACCTAGTCAGGTTTTATATTCAGACATTTCTGAGGCCTAATAAATAAACTGACTCTGGTGGAGGCATCTTGTTGGGGTCTACGTCACTCAGAAAATCACTGAAAAGAGCGTGCTCTGATGTGCAGCGGCGTGAAGGGTCGAGGGTCAGCATTCTGTCCAGCAAGTCCAGGGCAGGAGAAGGCAAACTGTGCAGACAGTTAAAGAAATATTTCAGTCAAAGCTCCAGAAAACAGCTGGTTGGTTTTCCTGGAAAGCTTCTGCAGGGAGACATACAAGGCAAACTCCTCTCGTAGTCGCCGCCTGTACTGCTTCTTGGGTTTCATCGTGTTGAAGAGGGGAAGTTTGATGACATCAGGCCAGACCGCGGGACAGGGACTTCCACACAGACGGCTGCAAGAAATGAAAAGGTTAAGATGATGGATGGAGACATGTGGAATAGAAGGCTTAGAGAAAATGACAGGCAATAGATGGAGTAACTAAACCAGCAC
>SSNS01000448.1:111761-152305 GCA_006937985.1 Aphyosemion australe | reverse complement strand
TCCTCAATATCATCCAGATCGAGGCAAAAGGGTTACAGTATGCAGTGGAGGGATACATTAGTGTCGGCTCCGCTGAGCGAAGCGTAGCAGGGAACAAGGAGTTTGGGAGAAGGTCCGAGGACGCGTGGATCCGAGAAGCGGTGGTGGCGACGCGGTGTGAGCTGTCAGATGTCAGCTGTCAGATGATCTGAGCTGCAGGCAGCTCTAACGGAGAAAAGCTCCCGGCGCTCTGCATCGCTATCATCTCAGCTGAGTCTGTTAATAAAATGTAACTTTTTATGCCCGTGTTTACTTTCATTTTTAGTTCCCGGCCGGAGCTCGGCATTAATTCATCACGTGATCATGACACCACCCGCTGTTGCGCCAAGGCTTAATGTGTGTTTATAAGACACACGGTTGAGATTTTACGCTGATTTGCCGGCACGGTGTGTCTTATGTAAAAAGGTCTTGGATAGTCTGGGAGGCGGACCTCCGCCCAGCCGCGGGGAGCACTCCTGCTGCTGGCTTGCTGGTTGAGCTCGATGAGGTTCTGAAGGGTAACGAATGGGACACGACTACTATCGAGGCTAATGCTTAGTAGTAAATTAGGCTTAGCTTCATCATTTTGTTTGGAGTTGTCGGATAGTAACGGTTGCTATGATGTGTGATTGGACAATAGCCGTTCTGGGGCGGGGCTGGCGAAAGGCTAATTGTGAAACTGAAATGATGGAAGAGACATTTTTGTTTTGTTGGTTTCATTTTACTGAGAAAACTCTATACCCTTACGTAGACGGCAAAACTATCTTTTCATTTAGTAAATGTATAAACATCACTCAGGTACTAGAATCTTCAGGCACCAATGGGTAACTGGCAACAGCCATTAAACTCCATATAGTGATATTTTGTTAATAAAAATGGACTGCAATACCCACATTTGACCACAGGATGTCATTCTTATTTCATTCTTACATATTGCACCTTTAAGTTAATCAGCAGAATAAGGTATCAGACTTTTGCTAATGAAAAATGATGTGCGACGTTAATTTATGACCGTTCATGGTTTGGATTTTGAAAAATTATCACACTTTTGTTTAGAATCTCCTAATTTGACTCAGTTTCACAATTAATACCACTGTCTTTTTCACATTTGCAGCTCCTAGTTGCTAATAAAACTTTGTCTCAAGTTCCCAGAAAAGCAACAAAGGATGCTTGGTGGCATTCATTGTATCACTGAGGCTGTTCCTGGAGTTTACTTCTACGAGCATCCTGACGGTTTCAGACTCACCCACAGCTCCAAACATCGATGGCTGGAGAATACCTCTCCTCGCCCAGCAGGAGTTCAGGGGGCCGGTACCATAGTGTGATCACTTTATTAGTGTACGGGCGACTAAAGGAGAGGGAGGGTTAGAGATGAAACAAATTCAGAATCACCTCATATTTAAACAGCATGTAAAAACAAAAGCACAGCTCCACCTACTGGAGAATCACTGTATTTAACAAGTTCATGTGACAGCGCTTCAATAAATATCAGATCCCACTTAACTGCTGTCTTACCTTTCCTCAGAATTATAAAGGCGAGCCAAACCAAAGTCAGCAAGTTTGATCTGACCTCTGCAAATGCGAGGAGAGAGAGAGAGAGAGAGAGAGAGAGAGAGAGAGAGAGAGAGAGAGAGAGAGAGAGACACCAGATTTAGTCTCTTTTACAGCATTTATTCATCAGCTTTCTAAGTGAAGGTTTAGCCTGTTGACTAGGAATAGACCGCTATATCAGGCCAAAGTTACTTTTTCATTTTGGTATCCAACTGTAGTAGAGTAGTTTAAAGTCAGGCACATCCAGATTAGGAAGTCTCAATATCCAGTCTCAGAAATGAGGGGTTTGTTGCTATGAAGTCAAGTGTACTAAAAGTTTCATCTATAGTTCATATGAGTATGTTGAAAGGGATTATTAGCAAAGAACAAAAACCTTTGAATTCAATTCAGACGTTGCTTTTGTGTTTTCAGCACTATTTCAGTTTTATACATTCTATTTTTGGTCATTTTTCAGTTAGATTTTTTACTTATACTTAATATATATAAATGTACATTTACATTCCCAGCTGTTTTCCACGAGGACCTCCAACCCTAACTACTACCCACATACACACATTAGAAGTGACTATTACAAACTTTACAGACATACAGAGTTATAGCTCATATACAGAGTTTTCATTATACAGATAAAATTGTGGGGACATCTTTAGGGCCGGAATATACTTGCAGTTTAACCTCGCGTTGGCGCAGGCAGCAGGCTGCGTCTTTGTTCATATACTTGCTGCTACACAGCGCTGCACTGCATGTAGTACCGGAGTGTTCCACTAGGGGGCAGACGAGAGTACTCAGACCAGATAGAGAGCCGGTACAACCAAAACAAACTTGGCGTCAATAAAAGAGCTAAAAACTGGTTAATTTTGAGATTACAGCAGAAATAAGGACAGCAGCAGTATCATAGATGGTGTGAAAGACCTCTAAACCAGAGATGGAGTCACCATGGTGAGTGTGTCTCACTCATTTTGTCAACTCCACCTACCGGTTGCTCGTATATTGCAGCATTCGGGCATGTCGTGTCGCGTTAATTTCGGGGGACGCGCACAAACGACGTTTCAAATCAACACAAGCTACGCATGGCAGCCATTTTAAATATGCGTACGCGTTGCTAAACAGCAAGTATATTCCGGCCCTTCGAGGTCTTGGACCCCAGATTGGGAAACATTGCTCTAAAACATTGTTGACAGCTGAGATTTCGTTTTATTCACCTGTTTTATATATTACACTTTTATTGTTTTGTTTGAATAACTTTGGTTAAATGTTTAATTAAAATACCATGCACAAATGTAAGATTCAACAGCTGGTTAAATTAATTCAATGTTCAGAAACTGATCCAGGTTCAGAAATGTTGTGCGTTCGCTGTTATTAGAGAAAACTTAGCATTCAAATTAGGTGGAAAACATCTAGATATCGATAGAAAACTGAACACAACAATCGGCAGCACATATCGGCCATCGACAATAGAAAAGTCCATATCAGTTCATCACTACTGACAGCAATCTGTTAGTGTTATTGACCAGAAGACTTTTGGCGTTTTTCTAAAGACACCAGAACTTTAAACAAATAAAAAGTGCCAGGGTCCCACGCCAGCTGTCTGTTTCCTACCTGTTGTTCAGAAGGATGTTGGAGCATTTGATGTCCCTGTGCAGGAAGTTGTTCTTATGGCAGTAGTCCAAGCCCTCCATCAGCTGGCGCATGAAGCTGCGGACGTGCTCATGGGAGAATTGGACCAGGCCCGACTCGAGAAGGCCCATCAGGTCATGGTCCATGTACTCAAAAACTAAATAAAAAGCACCTAACACAAAAGGAAAGGTTTAAAGTTTAGACCCTTTCAGCTCAGAAAATCAACTCCACTGTGTTTTTATTGAGCATCAACAATATGTTGCATATAGATGTGGGAGAGTTTCAATGCTCCTTTTTTTTTAATCGACCCCCCACCCCAGATGAACATGTCGGACACTTATCCAGAAATATTTTCAAATAGAGGAAATAACCCAAAAATCTATACATACAGTGGGTATGGAAATTATTCAGACCTCCATCAATTTTTAACTCTGTTATATTGCAGCCATTTGCTAAAATCAATTAAATTATTTTTTTCCTTATTAATGTACACACAGCACCCCATAGACAGAAAAACACAGCATTTTAGAAATGTATGCAGTTTTTTTAAAAAAAAAAAAAGACAAACTGAAATATCACATGGTCCTAAGTACTCAGACCCTTTGCTCAGTATTCAGTAGAAGCACCCTTTTGAGCTAATACAGCCATGAGTCTTCTTGGTAAAGATGCAACAAGTTTCTTACACCTGGATTTGGGGATCCTCTCCCATTCCTCCTAGCAGATCCTCTCCAGTTCTGTCAGGTCGGATGGTGAACGTTGGTGGACAGCCATTTTTAGGTCTCTCCAGAGATGCTCAGTTGGGTTTAAGTCAGGGCTCTGGCTGGGCCATTCAAGAACAGTCCCAGAGTTGCGATTTAAATCTCTCGCCTACGGAAGCCAGCTGTTCTGTTGCATTGTGGGAGTGTTTTCAGATGGGTGGTTCTGTCAGAGACACTCACCTCCTCCTAATCTTTGCCCTTTCCTCGACTCCGAAGGGTGTGGACTTGAATAAATTGCAGCTTTGGATTTGAGGGCTATGCAACTGATGCTCTGTTCTGAAATGATGCCCCTTAAATGAAAGACTGTCATGATTACCATGAGATTAGGAAAAGTTTTTGGTTCGTTTTTGAAGCCACTTCTTCGTTATTTTAGCTGTGTGCTTAGGGTCATTGTCATGTTGGAAGGTAAACCTTCGGCCCAGTCTGGGGTCCTGAGCACTCTGGAGAAGGTTATTGTCCAGGATATCCCTGTACTTGGCCACATTCATTGTTCCTTCGATTGCAACCAGTCGTCCTGTCCCTGCAGCTGAAAAACACCCCCACAGCATGATGCTGCCACCGCCATGCTTCACTATGGGGACTGTACTGGACAAGTGATGAGCGGTGCCTGGTTTTCTCCACACATACAGCTTAGAATTAAGGCCACAAAGTTCTATCTTGCGTTTGTGGGGTTGCACAGTCTGCACCGAGCTAACGCTGCAGCGCCAGCATTTGTAAAACAACACTCCAGGGTTGTTTAAAGAACTGAAGCCAGTAAACAGGAGCAACCCAGAAGTTATTTCTTGAACCCCTAAGAAGCCACGGCATCTTTTTGTTTTACTCTAATATTGGGTGAAGAAGGCTAGAGGCTAACATTGAGCTAACAATGCTACCGGTGAATTAGAAAGAAAGGGTCGGTTCTAAATCTATTTCAAGCTACTTTTTCATTTACCAACAACTTGCTATTACAGTGACATGTATGTGTGAAGTGAATGATGGGTCAATTGTGGCATTTTACTTCCTTTAATGAGTCGTTCACAACTATAACAGCAAGACTGTAAACAACTGCACTTCCTCCAATACCGGGGAGCTCGTAAAAGTAGAACATGAGGCAGAGATTTCAGTGGAAACAGCTTCAGGTTTCCATTTATGACAGACTCCAATCGAATTGTTTGCTGGGGTCATCCAGGTTCATCCCTTTAGTTACACAGCTATAGTCTTAGACCACTGACTGACTGGTAGCAGGATGACATCTTCTGCCTTCTTCCACTGGTGAGTGGTGAAGCTCAGTCTAATGTGCTGCCCTGTTGTGTTTGTGGTGCCAGAATCTGAAGGTCCTGCACAATCACTGTGTTTTTAATTAGCAAAAAGAATAATTACAATTAAATTTAATATTTGAACATACAGCAGTAATGTAAGTCAATAAAGGGACATTTTGAACAACGATTCAAAAACTCTGCTTGCTGTTTTATATCTATGAGGTCCCACTAATCAGGAATAGCTAGGAGAAGTAAAAGTTTCACACATAAAAATAAACAAAACTTAAGTTCCAGGAGGAAACGTGTCTCTCTCCTGCCCTCTCAGACACCAGGGCATTGTGGAAATTAAAATACAATCTGCTGGTTCCTTTAAAACAGAACTAGTTGACTAATTGGTATTTAATGGTTTACTGAATCTAATAATAGGCTTGAATTAAAATTAAATCAGCTTAAATCTGGACCTGATAAGATTTAGACTGTTGGGATTTGTGCTTTGAGAGGACTTTTGCCGTCAACAGGTGCTTTGCAGATAAATTAACTAGATCAACCCCTGAGTGTTCATACTCTGGTTCTAAAAACACAACATGACGGTGCCTGCACTGTGGTCTAACTGTTCAGTAATGGAAGAACATGGAGACATTTGGTGTATTTTAACACTATATCTATGGTTTGCAAGAAGCATATTTATGATCCTGTGCAGCCGTTTATTTTAGCTGTGAGAAACAGAAAATGAACCAGAGGAGAATTTGCTAAGAGAGAACAGCTACTTCAGCACATAAGAGAAGTTACGGGACAGAGAGAAAAGCATTGATTTGTTTCTGCAGAGATATAAATCCAGTATTTGAAGAGAAAAAAAGGCAAACCTGCTTTTCAACAGTGGAAGGACATCCGCGTTCAACTTGGATGTCAAACAGATGCCGAGCTGGCAACATTTCTTATGGACAATTAAGTATTTAACATGTATATGAATAAACAGCATGAGAATAATAATGTAAACCAGTGTGTTTTAGTTCTGTTGAGGAGCTACAGGTACACGTTCATGAATAAGTGGGGTTGCTTCCAGCTGAGAGGGGCTTACGGTGTAATCCTTTTTTTCCGGCTCTAGATGGTGCCCTCTGAGAAAAAACTCAGGATTTCTGCTTAAAGATGCATTACGTAAGCAGGAAATAAGAATGCCATTCTGTGGTCAAATTTGGGTACTGCAGCCCATTTTCCAAACAAACGAGTGAGTTTCTCACTACTGTTCTGTGAGTTGCATCATGGCTGTTGCCAGTAACGGATCAGCACCAGAAGACTCTAGATCAGGGGTTCCCAAATTGGGGGTCCCCACAAGATTGCAGGGCTTCCCCACAATTTTGTCTTTGCTGAGGTTGTGAGGTTAGCAAGATTTTATTTGTAAAAATTCCATTTATAAAATCCCAATAACACATTCTACAGAATAATCAGAACTCCATATAAAAGTTATAACTCTATGTCTGTATAAAGTTTGTAAATGATCACATGTAATGTGTGTATGCGTGAAGGAGTTGGGGTTGGGGGTCTTGGCCCGTCTTGGACACAAGAAAGGGGGTCCTCAAAGAAAAAAATTTGGGAACCCCTGCTCTAGATGACTAGTGAAGATGTGTCTTAAACAGTAAAATGATTAAAAAATAAATACAATTCACTGTAATATTGTTGGTAATTGAAAAAAGTATCTTGAGATATTTTTAGAGCCGACAATTTGTTTCTAATTCACCGTTAGCATTGTTAGCTCAACGTTAGCCACTGCCTTCCACACCCGATATTGAAGAAAAAAAACGTTTTTTTAAACTTTAAGCTAGAGCTTTAACATTGATCTCAGTGATTTTTTTTGGTTTAGAAACTTGACCAGTTTCTTAATTAACACCACTCTGCAGCCCTTTGCTGACCAAAAACTGCACTAGATAGTTTTATGGAGCGGTGTTCTAGGGGGCACTCTTATACCTGCTTTACAGCTGTTAGCTGTAATGCTAGTGGTTAGCAATTTCAGTTTGCTTTTTCTGTTGGCATCATGGCGGAGCCTGGTAACAGAGTAATGTCTTTGGAGGCGAAGCAAAGAGCTAAAACTGGAGTGAACATCGGCGTGGCCTACACTAGTTTGAGGGAGCTGGAGGCAGCTACAAAATCATGGACTGACGGTGACCTGCATGACTTTGTTGCTACTGGACTTGTAAGTAATAATATTTTTTTACTTTGTGGTTTAATTTAGTATCAGTTGGCTCATGTTAGTGTTAGCTTGTTAGCGCTCGCTACAGCAGGCTGCAGCAGGGTTGTTTAAGGTAGTTGTAATTCTACTTTCAACCAGTAGGGCAGAGGAGCAAGAAACTCCTCGTTACTTTAAAGTAAAACAAAATGATGGCATGGCTTCTTAGGGGTACAAGAAATAACTTCTGGGTCGCTCCCATTACTGGCTTAGCATCCATACAAAACGCTACAGCATTTTGCCAGCCAGTGTTGAATTACAAATGCTGGTGCTGCAGCGTTAGCTCGGCGCAGACTCGGCAACCTCACGGGCTCACAGATTATAAAAAGAGACTACGTCCCTCTTTAGTTTTTTGAAAGGAGACAAACTGTCAACCCCTCAGCCGGCTGAGAATGAAATCTGTTTCAATGTAACCTTCCTTCCAACATGACTGAGACATTAGACCGTTTGTGATTATTTCACTGTAGAATTCTTACTTATTGCTCCTTTAAAGTTTGTATAAACATTACATACAGGAGTGGAGGTGATTATCAGCTGCCATATCATTATGATGTAACAATGTGTTCAGCAACTATGAGTTTGCTTTAATAAACCAGAGCTGTTTAAAGTCCTGTAGGACTGTAGAGTTATTAGATCTTTCAATTAAAGTCGTAGCTTGAAACACATGAGAATAACAGTGGGTTTTTCATAAAAGAAAGGCTTGTAAAAAAGAAAAATCATGCATTCATTCTTAGGTTATTTGTAAAAAAGCAAAGATATAACAAACCATTAAAAACTGGAGTCATGAACATTTTCCTTGTATCGTGTTACCACGTTACCTTTATCCTTTTTGAAGTCCAGTGCGTCCTGCTTGTCAGTGACGATTTCCTTCATGTTGACGACGCTGCGGTGTTTCAGCTGCCGTAGGATCTTGATCTCTCTGATGGCTGTGATGGGGAAACCCTCCTTCTCATTGTCTAATCGCACTTTCTTCAAAGCAACAAGTTCACCTAACAAAGATGGAGAACACACCGGAGATTTAGAACCAACGTCATAATCGGATCATTTACTTTTGTGGCATTTGGGACTGAGTAAACAGATATTTACCTGTGTCTTTGTCCTTGGCCTTGTACACCTGGCCATAGGTGCCTTCTCCTATGATGCCAATTATGTCAAACTTATCTACACAGCGTTTGCCCCAGTCGCTCAGGTCATGTTTGCGCTCACCGTATCGTGGGCAACAAATCCTGGAAACCATAAAAAAAATAAAGTTATGTCTGGTTTGGGATAAATGTAAAGAAACAGATTTGAGTTGAGTAATAAAAGCAACTGACTTTGGTCTCTTCTTAAGGACTGTTTGGGGTAACGGGGGCAGCTGCCGAATGGGGGATTGTGGGGGCGAAGCGTCAACACCAAGCAAAGTGGGCGGTAGAGGGAGGTCGATGATGGAAGGCCGGTTGCGAATCTCTTTCTCTTTTCTCGATGTCCTCTGAGGAGGGGTGGACTTCTTTGGACTAACAGGACAACAATCATTTTATACAAAAGTCAACTGGTTTAAATGGTAAATGGCCTGTATTTGTATAGCGCCTTCTTAGGGTTCTACAACACCCCAAAGCGCTTCACAACACAATCAGTCATCCACCCATTCACACACACATTCACACACTGGTGGGGATTAGCTACATTGTAGCTACAGCTGCCCTGGGGCGCACTGACAGAGGCGAGGCCTGCCGTACACTGGCGCCATCGGTCCCTCTGACCACCACCAGCAGGCAAGGTGGGTTAAGTGTCTTGCCCAAAGACAAAACAGCAGCATTCTATGGGGGGTGCCGGGATCGAACCTGCAACCTTCCGATCACTGGACAACCCGCTCTACCTCCTGAACTACTGCTGGAAAATAATATGAGTAGGTAAAAAACTGACCTGAGATGCTTTTAATTAAATTACAGTAAGATTTTTGTTCACAAATCCTAAATGACCCAAACAATCCTCCAATCCCTCCTCCAGAGGATTGTCAGGGTCTTTGTGATTCTGGTCCATAAGACGGATGTTTTTCTCACATTTCTGAAGTTATGGGTTGTTGTGAAACTGTCTGGAGATTGCCTTGTTATGTTCTGTGTTTTTTTTCTATCTCCATTGGTTTTTCTTGCTCAATACACAGCAGGGTTTCCCCCAGCGCTATATAGGCCTGGCGGGCCGCCAGGCTTTGCGAGGTCAGGTGTATGTTCCATTATCTAAATAGTTTTTTTTTTGTCTGGTAAAACCATAGTTCAAGATTGTGCCTTTTTGTAAGACAAATAAGTATTGTTAATAAATGGTTTATAACACCACATAGTAGTCATACTTTTAAACTTCCTGACAACTTTTTTTTTACAAAAACACCATGGGTAATTTTCTGGGGGAAACCCTGCACAGTGTAGCAATGTTTTTTTTTACCTTAAATTACTGACAGCTTTGGCGACACACAGCCGCCATCTTCAGAACCTCGCCACCGTTGACAGCGTCACTTCCCTGCTTGACTGCCAGCAGATAAACAGCGGAAGTGACGCCGTCAACGCCGGCGAGGCTCTGAAGATGGCGGCTGTGTGTCGCCGAAACTGTCTAATTTAAGGTAAAAAAAAACATTGCTACACTGTGTATTGAGCAAGAAAAACCAATGGAGGTGTCTGGAGATCAGATTTGTACCTTTACTTAAAAAAAACTAAACAATAACAAATAAATGACACAACACAGGAGAGACAACTCTCCAGGTCAAAGCTCTGCTTTTCATTTAGATTTTAAGGACAAGAGACAGACTAAAGGACTGAAGGATCATATTTTGAACAGAGAAGATCAATTCAGTAGGAGGTCTGGGGGTCCAGCTATCCAAAACCTTCAGTGCAGCTCTGAATCTGATCCCTAGTCAGTTTTTACAGCAGTCCACATCATCAGTGTTGTGATTAGAACGTCTCACGTGGACTGGGACAACAAAGACGTCAATACCATCAGGACAAAGGCGAGGGTGGTTGTTTTATAAACCAGCTTCTATTAACAAAGATCTCACTACAGATTAAAAATGTAGTAGTTTTCACTTTGCTAATGAAATAAAGAAAACTCTTCAGGAAAAAAAAATCAAAACAGCTTCAGGAGAATAAAGAAGTCCAGTTTTCTTTTTCCTGAACCTACGATCATCATTCTCTGGAAAAGTGAGAACATTCACCAACTTAAAGCAACATTCTGCAACTTTTATACCTTAAAATTATGCTTTTTTGTAAAGTTTTTGCATCATAGTATTAGGGCTGGGCGATATGGCAAAAATTTCATATCCCGATATAGCTCATTTTATATCCTGATAACGATATACATAACGATATGGCATTGTTTCTTTTAATTAAATTGATAGTTAATATAAAATTGCAAGTGTTTGCACCAACTCACCAAACCCACGTTTCTCAACCTTGTAGATTGGAACCATATCTTTGCAGATGTGCTTGGCAACTGCAGTAGTGATCTCCTTCCATCTGCGGGAGCTGTGGTTATATGGTGCGCCACGGCTAAACGCCTGTTGCAGCATCTGTGTCTGGAGTTTGTTATGAGCGCTTACGCTACCACTCGACGCTGCTTTTATGGCTTTTGCTTGTTGACTCTCTGTATACTTTATTGTGGTTCTTGCGCAGCTGATAAAATACATTTGTAGTGTTGGAGTCTGTTGTTGGCACCGGGAACCGGCAAATTTTACAAACAACTGCTTTCTGGTCCGCGTCGGCCTTCCTACACCCAAACCACATCCATACAACAGAAGTTTCCCCTCTTTTAGGTACAAGCTCCTCCGTTTGGGTTGGCAGGTCATCCTGTTAAAAATTACCCTTGTCTGAACCGCGTCCGCTACCGTCCTCCTCCATGTTTGTTCATGCATGGCTAGCGTGGCGTGGCGTGCCGCGCGTGCATGGACATGCCGTAAGGCATCATGACGTAAAATACTGCCGTAAAACGCCGTATCGTGGTGTAAACGATAGAGCTTCATATTAAATGATAGACATTTTCTATCGTACAGACGAAACATTTCGTCATATCGCCCAGCCCTACATAGTATCATCTATTATGTTCATTTTCATACCTGTGATAGTGTTGGGGGGGGTCCCACGTCTGTTTACTGCGCTATACAGTTTTTGTGCTTTGGGTAGCACCGGAAGTACTGACTGGGTGTTGTTTAACAGCAGAATATGACAAGCCAAACGGATAAAAAAGCGCGCGTTCTAAACGCGCCTTATGTCTACCAAAATGCACGTCTTGACGCCAAAGAGGGCAAAAACTCGCATGTTCTAAAAGCGAGCATTATGTCCGCCAAAACGCGCGTTTTGGCGGACATAATGCGAGTTTAGAACGTGCAATTTTTTATCCCTTTGGCTTGCCATAATTGTATAACATAGACTCGCCGTTTAGCAGTGGCAGATTCACTAAAGAAAGCTAGAAATCCCTTAGAGGAATATAGGAAAAGAAAAGAAGAACGTGATAGAGCAAGAGCAAAGACCAGAGTTATTATTGGGCTGTCTTTTCCTCGCTGGAGAGCTCTTTTAGAAAGAAAGGCATGAACTACGGACTCTGACCTAGCCGTGCTGCTAATAGCTAGGTAAGTAATAAATTATTTCACCGGGGTTATTGTGTTTGGTCGGGCATTAAGTTGTTATACAGTCCTGATAAAACTATTTATTCAATGTGTGAAGGTGGAAAAGTTTGTTTTCGCTGTTTTGCCTGACATTAGGAATGTAAACATGCCTCTTATGCCCGAGAGAGAGATTTAATGTTACGACAGTGACGTTACGCAGGAAGCCTCTAGAGGGCGACAGAGACCATATAACTGCAAAGTTGTGGAATGCTGCTTTAAGGTGTAGATCAGTGGTGTCTAATCCTGGTCCTAGAGGTCCTCTATCCAGCATGTTTAGTGATGTTTCTGCTCCAACACACCGGTATTTAATCATCAGGTGATGAAAAGGGTCCTGCAGAGTTTGATAAGCTGCTGAACAGGTGAATCAAGCACTGAATCAGGTGTGCTGGAGCAGGGGGACAACTAAAACATTCTGGATTGTAGATTTTGTTCTTTTAGATGCACCCATGAGTGTCAAATATTGTCTAGAAGTGATAAAAACATTTACTGCTTCTCGAGTAATAACGTGCTTTTTCTCGAGTATCTGCTCAGTGCTTTAACAGGAATGACATCAGAACCTGGAAAATATGAATAATCTGTAGTTCTGCTTATATAAAATGTTACATAAAGTCAGTGTGGCTGAGGGGGGGCATCTTACCTGTCCTGGGTGACTCCCAGCAGTAAAGGTGGTAAAGGCAGTGGGGGCAGAGTGGAGGTCTTGTGGAGCGGCGTCTGGCGAACAGGACTGCGTATGGGAATCGAAGGTGGCGATTTGGCCCGAGACGTGGCGTTTGTAGGTGGCTGAATGACTGCTTCTGTCTGAGGAGGAGGTGGGGGCACCTGGGTGGCTGGACAGGGAGGCACTGGGGGGGAGGGCTCAGGAGGAGGTGGTGCAGGAGAGGAGGTGAAGGAGGAAGGTAAAGGTTGAGTTGTTTCATTTTCAGCATTGGGACCATCAGAGGGCAACTGTGGAGCTGATGGAGGCTGAGTTTCTACATTAGCTGTTGAGTCTTGTTCTATCTGGGGGGGTTCGGCTTTAGCGGGCCGCGGTGGAGCAGAAGTTGTAGCTTTGTTAGTTGATGGGAGAGGAGACGCGGTGCCACTAGTGCTGGCACGAGCTGCTGCTTCTGCAGCCAGACGTTCCTTTTTCCTGCGGCTGAGCTCTGCGCCCAAACTGGAGTTGAGGGGTAGACGGGAGGGGGGTGAGCGGCTAGCTGCACGACTGCTGTGGGTGCTGCCCCCCGCTCCTCCAGAGGTGGCGTGCCTCTTGGTGCGGGAATGAGAGGAGGAGCGCCGAGAAGAGTAGTGCGGAGGAGAGCGGCTCCTGGAACGGCCGGAGCGTCTGAATAAAACAAAGCAGACGTAAAACATCACAGTGACCTGAGACTGTACTTCATTAAAAACAAAAACAAGTTACTGAAAACTGAAAATATCATAACAAGCTGACAAAGTTGCAGATAATGAGTCTAACATGTAGATTCAGATATTATCATTACAAACCGCTTTTATCAGCTTGTTTTGAACTATTTTTACTGACAAAGATCATCTTTTATATAAAGTTTGTTTTCCCCCCAAATTAAAAGTTCTTTTCAAGGAACTTAAAATTTTTTAAATTTGACTTTAACATAACAAAAGTGACCTGTTACATGACTTTACCATAAAAATTTTCCAAATCACTGCATGAACACAAAATAATAAAATCTAAAGATGTGTGTTTGGGTTTTTCCCCCACAGGGTAAACGGTCCTCAGTGACACCTGATGCACTACAAACTTCAAACACATCTATTTTTGTACAAGTGTTTTGTTTCCTGTAATGTTGAGCTAACTTAAAGACAGCCTGTCTTATGCCACAAACCTGATTTATTTAGATATGCACCAATTCTGTTTTTGAAGGCCGATCTCTGACTCTTGTGCAGCTCTGACCTGCTGATACGGATTATATCCCATTCTGACTTGCCTTTAAGAAAACTACGATTACCAGAATACATTTGTAAACTCTCTGATTAACTTGACATTTTTGATTCTGGAACCAAACACGCCCACACAGAAGATCTGTCTGTTGTTTTGGAGCATCTCTAGATTTACTGAAAGTTTGCTTAGATGGGAAATTCCATAGATTTATTTATTAAATTACTAAAAACTGATTGGTCTTCTATTCTAATACATAATTATACATGTTATATAAAGATGCATTACCACACATACTCACCGAGACACCGGGCTGGTGCTGGAGGACCTGCGGGTAGCATAAGGGCTGATGGATCTTCTCCTTGAATAGGGGCTGCTGTCCCTCTCTACGCTGGAGGACCGGTGCCTGGAGCCGTAGGGGCTGTCTGATCTTTGCCTGCTGCGGCGGTAGGTGTCCCTGTAGGGACTGGGGCTCTGCTGGGCCATCCTCCGTCTGGAGAAGCTCTCGTCCCCTTGTTGCCCATAGCTCAGTGGACTCTCGCTGGGTGACAAAGCAGAGCTGGTGCCCTTTCTGCGAGGGCTCCCCCTACTTGAGGACTTGCCCTTAGGGCTTGACTTGTGGCTCTTGGAGGACTTGCGGTGGGTCCGGTCGGCCCGGCTCCGGTGTGAGGAGCTGCGGCCTCCCTCCCCACGACCTTCTCGTCTCTGCTGCCGGTCTTTCTGAGACTTCCCTGAGCGACCGCTCTCCTTGCTGCGGGATGAAGATGTGGAGGAGGTGGTGCTCCCTACACTTGCTGCAGTCTGTACATTAGAGAGCATCAACTCCCCTCGTTTGGTGTCACCTTCTGGTTGGAGCTGGCGTTTGGAGGAAGTGGAGCTTGACGAAGCGGACTTCTCCTTGCTCTTCACAGTGCTGCACTTCTCGCGCTCTTTGCTGATCGTCTTCTTTAACTCGTGTTCGCCATTACCAGAGTCTCGAACTTTATTCAGTTCCTTGGGTTTTTTCCGGGAGTGTCTGCGCCCCCGGTTCTCTCTGGCGTCAGGTTCTGGGTTAATGTCATCCTTGTCGTAGTCCGGTGAGGGTTCGAACCGCTCTCCGCCCACCTTCTCAGAAGGCCTGTTGGACTGGGGTTCCGAAAAAGTGTCCGAGTCCGAGCTAATGTCGTCGTACTCCACCAGAGGCTTCACCGTGTTAACGCCAGGCGGCGCCCTCTCACCGAGGGCAAAATCAGCGGGTCCCGGTGCCGCCAATGAGTCCCGATTATGTTTGTTAGATTTATGTCGCTTGCGCTTGGAAGAGGACATAGTAGATTTTAACAGCACTTTACCGTCTGTGCTTGGCATGACTCCCTCAGAGGTACGAGCCGGGCCTTGGGTCTGGTGTGACACACCGCTGGTAGAATCCGTCTTCCTCTTGTTCCCATGGTGTCGGTCCGACCCAGGCATACCTCACGCCGGCGTCGGTGCCTGTACTGTGGCTCGGTCTCCGTGATCCGGGCAGATCATTAACAGGAAAACGGGAGCTACTCCAAGTCCCAAAAACAAGTGTTACCGAGCAGAAGCAGCACTAGAATAAACACAAATAAACACTCAAGGCCGCTCACGTCCAGTCCTCCTTAGCGTCGATTCATTCCATCGGATCGCCGGCTGAGTTAGTCCAAAACAGATTTTAAAAAGCCAATGTGGTTTTCCTGAGCTGCGACGTTTAAGGTCCGAGTTAGTCAATAAATAAAAAAGGTCCAAACCAGACATTGGAGCATTGTGGTGTCTTCTCCGTCTCAACGTAGCTAGCACCGCTAGCTAATGCTCGGCAGCTAGCGAGCAGACTGGTAAAAAAGAAAAAAGTCCCTTTGTGAAAGCTGTCCGTGTCCGGAGCCAAGTAAAGTGAACGTATTTTTATTCCACAAAATTACGTTCGTAGCTGTCAGAAACAAGCAAATGTCTTGAATAAGACGCTCGCTTCGCCAGCAAAATGAAAACTTGACCCGGTTGGTGCTGTTTACATGTTCCTTTTAATGTAAGTTTTTTCCTCTATAATCTCAATATTGATAAGAAATCATAGTATTTTCGTGTGTAGTAAATGTTCCAGTTTATTATTAATGGCTCTGGAAATCAACCAGGCCTGTATTTAGGGCGATGTTAGTGGATTTTAGATCATCCACAGCCCTATCTGAAAGAGACTACAAACGCCATTGTGGCTCCTGACTAGCAACTTCTGCGCAAGGCGAATGAACCGGAAAGGGGATCGCTGACATTCTCGCTGGTATCTTAGCAACATCCAATCATGTTAAAGTGCCCGCCTGCTGTTCTCGCGATGGCGCGACAGAGACGTAAAAATGTTGAGACTTTGTGCCAAGTTGCTCAATATTTGTTCTAACCTGTCAGATGCAAACTAATCGTGTAATAGTAATACCCTGGTTATAATAACAATTGTTCTAGCATGTTTTATTCAGCATTATAGTGGCTTTTAATTTAAAACGTAAGAGTTGTATCACACTGATGAAAGTGAAAGCAAATTTAAAATTCAAACCAGCATGGTGTCATTAGATTTGGTTTCACTTTCTGAATGTTTACACTGATCATTTTTAATACAGACAGATGAAGTGAAATATATTGATTTAATGTGTTTTAATTTCAATGACATTGTGCAGTTTCAGGACTTACACAAAACTGTTCTCCTCTCCAACCTACAACCTACAACATCCAAACTACTGGTCAGTGCCGGAAGCAGACTTGATAAGGTTTCTATCTAATCTCAACCTTTCTTTTCCAGAGCACAATCCCTCTCATGGAGTGAGTTATGTTTGAAAGTTAATGATGAACTTAAGTTTAGGTTGGAATGGACACTTAATTTCCCACATGCTTTCCTGTTAGCTCATATTACAAGGAGAAATCAAAGCTGCGTAAATTTGTCACAATGATCTTGTGTCACACCAAAATGTAGCTTTGTAGTCAAGCCAATATATATATATATATATATATATATATATATATATATATACATATATATACATATATATATATATATATATATATATATATATATATATATATATATATATATATATATATGCTGTATATATGGAAGCCCATTCCCGCCACTCTGTTAAAAAAAATTATTATGTCATAATTATGACTTAGCTATCTCATAATTATGAGATACTAAGTCGTAATAGAGCTTTCTACAGTAGCTAAAAATAGATTGCCGCAAAGCACTCTGGGAAATATGGTCATACAAACAAGCTACATTTTAGTATTGATTCTTCGAGGCGCTCAGATCTAGCTAAAGTTATTTTTTCGTCTCCTAAAGATTTTCAAACAGCAAGGAACTTAACGCTGCTGCTGGGGGAGGTGCTAATCGGACTCTAGACGCCCAGATCGGATGTTGGAGAGGACTTTTTATCCCTTTTCCAAAGCCGGAAAAAGTCAATAGTATAACGCTGCAGGCCCGGAGACGCCAGTTTCAGGCCCACACCACGTGAAACAACTGGAAAGCTACACGGGCTAAGCTAAAGACAGAAGAAGCAAAGCCGTGGTAGTTTTTAAGTGGGACGAGCGGATTTTAACTGTGTGGAGCAGATCAAGAAAAGCACGTATATTTGTTACTTACATCTTCCTGGAGGGGAAAGTCCTACATCCGAGAATGACCAGCCGCCGGTTGTAACGACGCTCTCTGTTGTGGGGTTATCCAGGAGGAGCAGCGGAGGAGAATTAATGCAGGACGCAGCGTTGTTAACGGAGAGTGGAGGCAGCGGTGTTAACGGAGAGTTAGAGGCAGCGTTGTTAACGGATAGTTAGAGGCAGCGGTGTTAACGGAGAGTGGAGGCAGCGTTGTTAACGGAGAGTTAGAGGCAGCGGTGTTAACGGAGAGTGGAGGCAGCGTTGTTAACGGAGAGTTAGAGGCAGCGGTGTTAACGGAGGAGAGTTAACAAGGAGGCAGCGGTCCAGCTGAACGTCTGAGCCAAACAGCATGTCCACCCAAACGTCCACGAAAAAGGCTTTTGACCAGAGGTGAGTGGAATATAAAAAGTAGGGACCCAAATGATAACCTGACAGTTAAAAAACTACCTTGAGAAAATGTTACTTGAACACTGTGAGTAATGAACTTATTTTTATGTTACTCAAGAAGGAGCCGTGATGGGAATAATGGCGTTTAAAACAACAGCACTGCTAGCGAGGTTATAGTTTTTACTTTCACTTTCATTTGAGCTAGCGCTTCAGTTCTGGTGATCGATAATTAGCAGGGTCGCCATCAAGAAAAGCTCTCTGGTACGTTTTTTTTTTTTTTTTGTCAAAACAACTTCCTCCATTTTATGCCTTCATATCGATGTCAAAACGCTCTGAAACTGTATATTTTCTATTGTTAATGCGGCTTATCAGTATGACCCTTCCCAGAAGCCTTTGCGTGGTGACGTCAACTGTAGAATACCTNAATACCGTAAATCCTCTAATACAGGCCCGGGCCTTTATTTACTCAAGCGCATCCTGGTTCAGGCCTTTATTGGAAGGAGGCCAGAATTAGAGGCAGGCCTATATTTCAATTTGAGCAAAATAAACTACCAGTAGAATGAATAAAAACAAGATTTTGTGTCTATTTGAGCGGTGACTGAAGTCTCACATGCAAATCAAAAGTGATGATTGCTGAGTTTCACTCAGGTGACCCTGCCGCCGCGCTGAACTCAAATAGTGGACAGGAAGTGTTTTGCTCTACTATAAAACACAGCGTGACGGATGAAAGTGAGTGTTCTAAATGTGCTGGCACAGACGTGATATCTTCCTTTAGGTTAACTCATTTCATTTTAAAAGTCGGACTTATAACTAACGTTTTATGCCTTTTTAAATCCACATTTCTGGTACATTTGTTTGATTTTATATTTTTATTAAGGTACCGGTATTAATGCCACGTTACAACACTGAGCTAACTGCTAAAAACATTAGCACTCTGAAAGCTATTTGCGGTGAGGACACGTGAAAACAGTATCAAACTGTTTACCTGCTGTTTTTGTAGCTGCGTTTCTAAATTACTGTGAGGTTATGGGGCCTGTGTTCATAAATCCTGCCAGTAGGTGGCAGTGTGACTCTTTGGAACATAGATATCATATAAACACTAGATGCCTTAACTGGGAGTCGACAGCGTCCCTACACGGCGGCCATCTTACCTCGGACAGCTTACGTTCCGTTCTCAATGGTAGCAGATGGAAGGTGAGTGAACAACTTCAACAAAAACACTCTTAACTCGATTAAAAATGAACGGATTTACAAGCGGGTTGCATTATTACAATCCTTATAGCACATAGGCTTGGTAGGACATACTTTAACATTTTTAAATTAATGGGCCAAATCCGTCATATTTTACAGCCACATCTCTGGCGTTTATAACAAACCAAACCGTTTGAAATTTGGTTGAAAATTGAGTAAGTTAGAGTTATTTAAATAGTACATTCACCATTGACACCAATGTTAAGAAAGGGGGCAGCTGTCCGAGGTAAGATGGCCGCCGCGTAGGGACGTTCGTCCAATCGACGAAGAGCGCGGGTAAGGCATCTAGTGTTTATATGATATCTATGTTAGCAACATCCAATCATGTTAAAGTGCCCGCCTGCTGTTCTCGCGATGGCGCGACAGAGACGTAAAAATGTTGAGACTTTGTGCCAAGTTGCTCAATATTTGTTCTAACCTGTCAGATGCAAACTAATCGTGTAATAGTATACCCTGGTTATAATAACAATTGTTCTAGCATGTTTTTTTCAGCATTATAGTGGCTTTTAATTTAAAACGTAAGAGTTGTATCACACTGTTGAAAGTGAAAGCAAATAAAAAATTCAAACCAGCATGGTGTCCTTAGATTTGGTTCCACTTTCTGAATGTTTACACTGATCACTTTTAATACAGACAGATGAAGTGAAATATATTGATTTAATGTGTTTTAATTTCAATGACATTGTGCAGTTTCAGGACTTAAACAAAACTGTTCTCCTCTACAATCTACAACATCCAAACTGGTCAGTGCCGGAAGCAGACTTGATAAGGATTCTATCTAATCTCAACCTTTCTTTTCCAGAGCACAATCCCCCTCATGGAGTGAGTTATGTTTGAAAGTTAATGATGAACTTAAGTTTAGGTTGGAATGGACACTTAATTTCCCACATGCTTTCCTGTTAGCTCATATTACAAGGAGAAATCAAAGCTGCGTAAATTTGTCACAATGATGTGTCACACCAAAATGTAGCTATGTAGCCAATATATATATATATATATATATATATGCTGTATGTATGGAAGCCCATTCCTGCCCCTCTGTTAAAAAAATTATTATGTCATAATTATGACTTAGCTATCTCATAATTATGAGATACTATCTCATAATAATGAGATAGTATCTCATAATTATGACTTAGTATCTCATAATTATGAGATACTAAGTCATAATTATGAGATAGGATCTCATTATAATGAGATTGCTAAGTCATAATTATGAGATAATATTTTTTTAACTGAGTGGCGGGAATGGGCTTCCATAATATGTGTGTGTGTGTGTGTGTAAGGGTAATATTTTTTCTTAGTTTTTCATCTTTTTTTAAGTAAAACCAATTTGTCATTGAAAATAAAATGCAATAAATGAAACAAAACAAAATGCCCTCATTCCTGCTATGTTTGCTAACAATTCAGTTTGTTTGATTTTTATGAAACATCAAAATAGTATGATTGCTCATACAGACGAGCAATTGTAAACAGCAGATGTTTTTAGTAGTCTTTAAATGAAAAGTATTTTTAAAAAGATACATTTTCTTTAATGTTTTAACCCCTTAAAATCCGGGTCACATGACTGTAATGTGTTTTGTCCCATGGGCAGAACGTTGGAATGCTACCGTGATTGTATTTTACTTCTGGTGAGAGTGGAAAGACGTTATTTTCTGATGTTATCACAATTTTCTAAACACAGTCAGGCAGCAGTATCTCAGGAGGTAGAGGGGTTCTTCAGTAATCAGAGGGTTGCTGGTTTCATCCCAGCTCCCTCCAAGGAATTATGCTGTTGTGTTTTTGGCAGTTTTTGGGCAAGACACTTCAACTAACTTTCATGTGTTGGTGGTGGTCAGAAGGGCCAATGGCTCAAAACAGCCACCTCTCCTCTGTCAGACTGCCCCGGGGCAGCTGTGGCTACTATGTAATTTACCATCACCAGCAGAGTGTGAATAAAATGTGCTTTAGGTGCTTTGAAATGAATATTGATATATGAATCAGAATCGGTTTTTATTGCAAAGTAAGTGAGTAGTTTCACATTAGGAATTTGCTTCAGTGTAGTGGTGCATACATATAAAATGAATAAAGCAGCATAATAAGATAAAATAATAAGAAGTAATAAGAAACATTAAGTGACTGGAAGTGAAATAAAGTGACTGGTGCAGAGCTGGTGTTCAAAAGTCGAGTAGCAGAGGGAAACAAGCTGTCTTTGTGGCGTGAGATTCTAGTCCGAATGGACCGTAACATTCTGCCTGAAGGCAGTGATTCAAAGAGTCCCTGACCAGGATGGAAAGGGCTGGCTATGACTCGACCTGCTCGTCTCAGAGACATGGAGACACACATCATGAATTGATGGAAGGCTGCAGCCGACCTTCTTAGCTGAACGCACAACACACCACAGTCTGTGCTTATCCTTGGTGGTGGCCCCACGTACCACACAGTTGATGGAGGAGGTGAGGGTGGATTCAGTGATGGAGAATTCAACCATCATCATGGTTGGCACCATGACTTTCTTCAGCAGTCACAGGAAGGACATCCTCTACTGGGCCTTTTTGTTGAGGGAGCTTACTGTGGGAGACGGTGGCCCTCATTTGTCAACTGTACTTACGCACATCTGTGCATATTTAGTGCGTAGGAACAATTTTAAGCATTGTGTGGTATTTACCACTTTGTACTTGTGCGTAGAAATGTTCCTAACTATAAGAACAGCTCTGACCATATTTATGACCAGCATCTAGTGTTCGTACCCCCTCAACGGGGAAACTGCAGTTCTGAAGGTCTCAGTCATCCACGCATGTTTCTCATCCACAACTTGTTTTTATCCAATACTTATGTCTGTGGAGAAACAGCTTAATCACATAACTGGTGTTAGAACCTATAAAAGACACCTGTGACTGATGGGAATTTGACATTGTAGCATGGCTGATCTGGTGTTATTGGGGGATTTGCACTCCGGAGAGAATGCGTCTTCCATGAGCGCACTGATCTGCTTGGTGAGAATACAGAATGGCTCCTGAGCAGATACCGCTTCCTGAAGGATATCCTTCTGGAGCTATGCTGTGATTTGGGACCCCTTGTGGAGCAAAAGACAAACCACACAAATCCGATTCCAGTCCATATTCAGTTATTGACAACTTTAAGATTTCTCCATGAGAAACCCACAGAACCTCCTCCCACTCTGCTCCTCTAACATACGTGTGTTGCTAAGCTAACCAAACTGACCGACAGCTCTGCAGCAACAGAGAAGGCTGCACTCAGAGAACAAACATTTCCAAACAAGAAAAAAACTAACTACAAACAGAACATTTATACAACTCCTTAAATGTAACCTAGCTGTAAATGACAACAAAATGGAACATTCAGTCTGTTATCCTACGCTTGTATCCAGCTTTATATCAAACCATTTTTTCTTTATTTCTGAAAGGGATCTCTCCTCTGTCCCGGCCATGCTTACCACCTCTGCCACTTTCTCCCAGGTGGTATTCTTTCTTTTACTGATTCCCCTGAGCTGTGAGAACTTCAACTTCCACAACCAGTGCTTCGATCTCACTGTCACTGATGCTTTTTTGGAAGGAATGCAGAGATTTCCTGCATGAGCATAGGACAAAGTGTGACCAAATGGTTAATTGAGGGCATTTCTGTATGTAAAAGACTGCAAACAGACATGAGCAACTAGGTACGCACAGGTGAGATTTATCTTCAGTCAGTTGCAGAGGAACATGTGTACAAGTGGTTTGCATGATTCATTAATCAGGATTTGGGCTATTCGCACGAACATTCTAAATCTCATTCATAGGAAGGGAAATATAGGACAGTTTCTACATTTGATAAATGAGGGCCCTGACGTCCACTATCTTCTAGACATTCAGCTCCAGGTTGTTGTTGCTGCACCAGGACACCAGATGTTTCATATCCCTCCTGTACGCAGACTCGTTCCTGTTTCAGATAAGACCAATGAGGGTGGTGTCGTCAGCAAACTTGATCAGCTTAACAGACTGGTGGCTGGAGGTACAGAAGTTTGGTGTAAAGAAAGAAAAGCAGAGGGGAGAGAGCACAGCTTTGGGGGGTACCGGTGCTAATGGTTCTGAGCATCTGAGATACGAAACCCTAACCCTTTTTTAAACAAAACTAAAAGCTTTTGTGATTTAATTAAAGGTAAAAGAGGGACAGGCAGATATTAACAAATAAGAAGTGTCCAGAAAGAACACAAGTACCCGTGCACGTGCATGCATTACAGCCATAGACATAGATATACATAGCCTGCCCATTTTTGAAACAAAAATATAATTGAAACAAAATGGGTGGTTCCCACCACCGCCATCTTGGCCATGTCACACGTCTCGTCACGCCCAGACAATCCAAAAATGGGAAAAGAGGTAGAGCTGAGAGTGGGGCTGTGAGGATGGGAGCAAATGGTTGACCCCCATAAACTGAACCAGTGTAGCTACAACGAGCTAACTAAAGCTAAACGGAGCTTGGAGCCAGGTAGCTAACTCAAAGCTAACAGAGGTTTTTGGGCGCTTTTAGCCAGAAAAACACAGTTGAGCGACTCAAAAGTGAAGCATGCATCAACTCAAAGAGCTGCTGTGTTTTTGTGGTCTCGGGACAGCCCCGGGAGATGGAAGTAGCCAGGTGCTCGGCTGCCTCTGGGAGGCTTGAGCGGCAGATTCAAGGATCTCTGATCACAGGGTTGCCGCTGCAGAAGGGAGAGAAACCTAAACTTGGTAATCCTCACTTCTGCAGCAGCAACCTTGAGGATCCTTGATCGTGCTGGTAGAGTGTGGAGCTCTAATATTGACTGTTAAAATACAAGCAGAGCCTCAAACTGCTGTGATTGGAGCCGGGCCCCTGGAGTTAATAACATGAGCTG
Source organism: Aphyosemion australe (assembly GCA_006937985.1). NCBI lineage: Eukaryota > Metazoa > Chordata > Actinopteri > Cyprinodontiformes > Nothobranchiidae > Aphyosemion > Aphyosemion australe. Next base: position 128,279 of record SSNS01000448.1, on the reverse strand, counting down.
ATGCTCCGCTCCTCCGCCATGGTCGGAGATCAGCGGGACATTAGCTACATGCTAACCTGAAGCTAACTGAGGTTTTTGCACGGAAGCCAGACAGCCGCGCAGCTTGACTGAGACAGGAGCGTCTAGCAGCTGTTCCCGCCGGGAGACCGGAGGAGCTGGGCATGAGGATGGAGCGGCAGATTCGCAGATCTCTGATTGCTGGGGTTAACGCTGCTAAAGGGAGAGAGACAGTACCGAAACTCAGCAAACCTCGCAGCTTTTTGACCACGGTGGACCAGCGAAGCCCAGAAGCTTCCGCTTGCCTCCTTTAGCTTACCTAGCTTCAGTTTTGTTACCCAGTCAGCCCTACCAACACGTCATATTTCAACCCATCTTTGACCAAGCAGTTTTATGTTAAATGCACAGCAATTTTCCCCATTCAATCAGTGAAATAAAGTACAGAAATCTAATTTTACTTACTGATAAAAATGAAGCAGAGACTTCTTGGATGATCTCTTAGAGCAATCGATTCCACAGCTTGCCCTCTTTGTCCAATAATTCCATGATTAACATCTGAACACGAACACAGAGGACACAACTAAAGTTCAGAGAGTCGAAATGGCCGAACATCTATTAACGTGAGGCTGAGGCCTTCCCCGGAGCTAGCCGCTTACTTTAGCGATGACGCTCATGCTACCTGCGTCAATCAAATCTAATTATTCATAATTTCAACTATTTAATTACACCTAAACGGAAGAGTTACAAAAGATTCACCCCCCTCAGAGTTGTCATGACTGTAAACTAGATCTATTAAACCTAAAATGTTTTTTTGAACCAGGCTGTAAACATGCTTATTTCTGTTGTAAAGTTGTCATTTTTAACATGGGAGTCAATGAGGATTTGCTCACTTCTGGTGCCAGCCCCTACCGGATGAGGGTGGAACTGCAATTTTTGGCCTGGGTTCCCGGGGTTCCCGCTTGGTTACAGCACAAGACTGCTTGGTCACGGTTTCAGACAAGACTCAGACATTGTTTAGCCTAAAGCCTCTAACAGAAGCCGTTTACTCCTGTGTTAGTCCTTTATCTTCACCATATTGACTCGTTATCAGTTCAAACTCAGTTCCACTTCCTCAAGTAAAAAGAAAAAAAGGCTGCATCAGTTTATTGAAGCAATTAATGCCACTCGTGAAAGTGCATATTGGAATGCATCCCGCAAATAGACTAATATGAAAGGCTTGCCTGTAAAATGTCACTCAGTGCAACAATGTAACACTGCTGTGCTTTCACATTTTACTTAAAACAACAAAAATACACCTTTTAGATAAAAAATCATTTGTTATGAACTCACTGAAAATGTTCTTTCAATAAAGAATTCTCCTTTGATGTTCTGTAGAGTCATCCAGCCTAGATAGGCTAAGCTAACATGTTGGCAACACAAAGTTCTACTACCATGAAAACTTGGGTTCTATCAAGACAACTAGGCAAGTTGATATGAAAAGAGTTTCAAAACCATGAATTATAGATTATTATTTATAATGTTTGATGACAATGGCAAACTATCGTCAGTTCAAGTCAGTTCAACACCTGTTCACCTTTTCATCCTCTGTTTAAATCAGAAAAATATATATCTTCAACTAACTTTCTCTGTGGAAGTTTGCAAGTTAGCTAAGTATCCCCAATAAATGGAAGATTGGCACGATAAGGTGGAAAAATGGCAGAGTGAAAAGTTGATTTTCCTGCAAATGTCCACCTCTAGGGGGCGGAGTTTCCACAGAAAACATGATAAATATTTCATGAGAACAGGATTTACACTTGTACACCTGACAAACTTTAAAATTATGTTAACGTTTTAAGACAAAGTCATGTTTAGACCCGGAAACATAAACAAATCATGCACAATACAAGAAATAAAGTCACATAATTTCCACAACCTCACTAAAGCCCTTTTTACAGTGTAGGCGAGGACCATACATTTGATACCCCTGGTCTAGATATCAAGCAGGAAACAAACAAAAGAAAACCTAAAAAGAATTGGTATATAAATGAAAATCAAATATTTGTGATATTATTACTACTACTGCTACTAAAAAGGCATTTTTGCATTCACAGCACAACAAAGGTTAGAAGAGCATATCTGGTAGTCCCAAACAGAGCTTTATTGAACACACAAGCAAACACAAACAACTATTAGTGAAGACAATAAGACAGATTTTAATTTATTATATTCTGTTCTAATTTATCTTGAAAACAAGCCACATTGTTTAAAACTAACAGAAATAAAAAGCAGAAAAGACAATCATAATCATTTATAATAAAATATGAGCTGATTTATTTGAAAGACACGATAAACAGCTTATAATCATTTTTCAAAAGAAAAAAAAACATTTGTGAATAAAAAAGTGAAATAAAATGTCCAATTTTCCATCCTTAAAATATTATAACTATATCTATGTAGTCAGCAGAGGGCAGACCTTAAAACTGTTCTTGGTTGTTGTTGTTTTCACAATAATTTTTTGGGGGAAATGGAATGTAAGATTAGGTTCTGAGTGCAGTTAATCAATGCAATACAAAGAACACAGAGTGCAAGTACTCAAGAGAAAAAACCTGCCAGTGAATTTCAACAAATAAAAAAACAGTAAGTACAAAAAGGTAAGTGATTTTTAAGTAAAAAGTAAACATCAGATGGATTGATTCTATACAAGCTGGAGCAGGTTCTTTACTTTGATTGGTTAAGAAACTGGCCAGCATGGTAGTTGGTAGCAAAACATTTTGAAAGCCAGCTGCTGCCTTTCTGCATGGAGTTAGCATGTTCTCCCCATGCACGTCTGAGTTTTTCCAGGTACTATGGTCTCCTCCTCCAGACCAAAACCATGCATGCGTTAGACCAGCTCCCCATGACCCTACTGAGGAAAAGAGGGTGAGTGAGTGAGTGAGTGAGTGAGTGAGTGAGTGAGTGAGTGAGTGAGTGACAGATAGAATTTCCTCTGATATTTCTTTAACTACATTTATGAAGAGTCCTTAATTGGTTTAAAATTAGTTTAACTTCATATGTTTGTCCTGCTGGAGGTCAAATAAGAAATAGCTCTAGAATAAATGAATTAGGAGATTGAACCAACTAAATGAACAGAAATGCTGCTAAAATAGTGATGACACAATCAAGGCAAGTGAAATATCACATAAATTGCCTACAAATGAGATAATTTCAAATTTGAGTTATTTTTGTAATGTACAGTTATTATTATTATTATTATTATTATTATTATTATTATTATTATTATTATTATTATTATTATTATTATTATTATTATTATTATTTCCAAATAGACGAAGGGCTTTAAAACTGTTGTCAAACGTGTGTCCCTCCCATTTATATACAGTCTGGTCCCTCCGTGAGAATACGTCATATGACGAGCACTTGTTCTTTAATGCTGATTGGATATTTTGGTCTAAGAGGCGTAGTCCAAAATGAGAAACGCGGAAGTGGTTTTTTCTACTGCAATAACAAAAGTGTGAAAATATTATAGAAAGCTGCATTTGACTAGTTTATATCCCATAAAAGACAAAAACAACTTCTGTGTGTTGTCAGTTTTTCTGTTACTTCTGTTCTAGAAAATCCAACTAATTTGTTTTTTTTTTAATTTTTCAAAGTAACTTATGGGTTACATTTATATTTTGTATCGTTAAAGATCTATCTGCTTGAAGTGAGATCGGACAGTAGTGGTAATTTATCATTTATAATTCATACGCCCCAGAAGCCAGTAGGCCAGGTATGTGTGCTACTGCTACGTGCGCTTATTAAAAGGTTGACACCCCACTTTGGTATCTGTTCTTAGTTCAGACTGAGAACAAATATCAAACCACCCATTTTCTTCTTGGCACATGAAGCAATAATATTACATTAAGTGGCGTAGGCGTTTCTGAGTTTGAGGCTCCCAGATCCCATTCCTGTCTGGTCCATTGTGTGGATGGATCCAGATCCAGAGGGAGGAGGAGAGGACGAGCCGAGCCGATAAGAGCAGAGCTGGCTGCTGCCACTAACCCACATTTTCCACAGACGGGAGGATTTTTGTTGTTGTTTCAGGCCGTAAAACACCGAACCCACACGCCAGGAGTGACCGAGGGGACATGAGAATCGTGAAGAGGGCCCGTATTTGCATTTTGCTGCGCTTACACCGAATCCATTGAGTCGGTCCGAGCAGCGTCCGACATGGGGAAGGAGGTAAACGGTGTTTCACGGAGCCGGTTTGAGGTGAGTTCACCGTGTGTATTCACTGACAGTCATTTGATCACACAGAACAGAGGTGTTAGAAACCTGTAATTCATAAACTACGAGTGTGGCGTTGTTTATTCCACCTTTACGCTGAGGCTGTTTGATGCAGCTTCCGCAGTCGGTGTTTAGGATTAGGTCGAGCACGGTTGTTTTGTTCGGATAGCGTGCTGCTGAGGCCTGGCAGGTCATCTCTCCGAGGACACACGTCGATATTTTCCATCAAACGTTCCGCGGTTCTCCGGTAACGTTTAATAGAGACATGTTATTGTACTAAAACGTTGTCTTCTTTCCTCTTTTGCCGTCAAAACAAAGAGTACAAGGCCACGGTGCATACCAAAGCACACATTACACAGCTCGTGTCAGAAAAGGGAGGTTTGCGGTTCAAACTTCTGAGCTGTACGTGTTTTATAGATTTAATGGTAAACTAATTTATCATCTGGTTTTGTGTGTTTGAACTCTGTATTTATATTTATCCGTGGCCGCAGTGGAGGGGGCCTTTATGCTGCTACCTTCACCCGGTGTAGCAACACATCAAAACCCTCTACAAATCGCTCTAAAGTGCCTTATCAACGCTCCACAGTAACATAGACGTGCAACAGGATGGCGACCTGAAGACACTCACACGAGCGACGTCTGTTTTTGATGGGAAGTATAAAATAAACTTTGTGTCGAAGCTGCGCACGCGCAACTGAATATTTGGTTGAGACGTTTTGCAGGAATATGTACCCTGCCGGTGACATTAGCTTGTGTAGCCTGAGCGTTTGATGTTTAATCCCCGCCAGCGTGGGATTTGTGTGTGGTTTTATTTATTTTTAACGGAGCAACAGCTGACGACTCGGAGGACTCAGGCCGTTACCTTCTGGCCCGACAGCTGCAGTGAAAGCGGCAGAAGCAACCGGACTTCTGGCAGGAGAGAACCGGAAATGCTATATGAGGCCTTCAAATCAAAAGCTCATACTTGTGATTTTTCGTAAATGTTAGCGTATTACTTTATAAAAATTCAAGAAAAAAATGCTAGTTTTTTGCACAATGATGGAAATGGCTAAACGTGGAAACCATAAATCAATCTATTTAATTTTACAAACTACAAAATGTAAATGAGCCTCTCCAGCAAAAAAAGTTTCCTTGTTAACTTGTTTTAATTTCTGTTTATTGGTTTTTCTGAAATTGTGAGCAACCGACATATCTCCATAACAGTTTGGAGTACTGACTTTTAATGTTGGACTTTGTGCTGTTAACGTGCATAAATCATTCAAGTTTATCCCTAAGTAATGAAAATGAAGATAAAGTATTTTTTTTAACTTTTTACAGCTCAGATATTTTGGTTTCATTCATACAATTTATTCTAATTGTAATCTTAACTTTTCATTTTCCTCCAAAACTAAAGCTGCAACTACCATTTCAAAACTAAAGCTGCAACTACCATTTCAAAACAGCACAATTCTAGCGACTTTTAATTTGAAAGACAACAGCGGAAATGGTGATGCATTCATCACATTACCAGATGATTGCAAAATACTCCAAAAGCACAACAATAAACAGTTTTTTTCTTGTTTATTGGTCACACAGGGGGCTCACTCACTTTTATATTTACAGGTATTTATTTGGATTTAAACCTGGAGTACGTTTTAAAATATTAGTACTGAGGAAACATGTAGGAGTTAAAAAGATAAATTGGAAAACCTTTGCAGATATATATACAAAAATGATATAATTTTAGGACAAATGCATTCAAAACAAACTATAATTTTTTCATTTAAATTTATTTTTACCCTCACGTTTATGCTTGTTTTATTTTTAAAAATTGGCTGTAGCAATGGTACTACTGTGGTAATAATTAATATTCCTTTTTTTCTAGGAATAGAACTACATTTTGATCTTTAACTTGAGCTTACCCATCCCCCTAGCCCCCCATGCTAGGATTGCATCACTGATTATAGTTGACCAGTGGTGAAAACATAATGCCTACATTCATGCAGCATCAGGTTCGTTTTATGTTGCATTACAAAAGGGGACACTGTACGTCTTGAAAGTGGCCCTGGATTATTTGGCCGTAGAGGAGCACTCTGGAAGGCGAGCTGTCACAGTTGGTTTGCCCCAAATCCAAACAGAGAATCTCTGTCCCTTTTTTTTTCTCCCTCAAAATTTTACACGTCTGCGCTGGCAGGCAGCCCCTGTGTAGACAGCTGTGTGTGTTTGTGCATGTGTGCGTGCCGTGCAGAGCGTGTGTGTTTATCATGGAGACATAGAAAAGGCTTTGACCCAAGGCTTGCTGGCTCTTTAAAGGTCCAGGCATTAATTTCAGCTGGCAGACACGTCAGTTTGCTTTTTGTGCTGATGAATGAGTTAGTTTAGTCCTTCAAAATCAGATGCCATTGTGTGGTTTTGGATGAACACCCATAATTAAAACAGCACTTGGTGTGGAGCTACGAATTACTCCTTTTGTTTTAAAACTGTAAATAAACAAGTCAGATGATATGCAAAACAAACAAGACAGCAAGCGAGGACTTACAAATTCCTGGTTGCTGACTTTTTCTCAGATATTGGTAAATAATGTTTTCTTTTTATTTACTCACCAAAGTCCTCATTTACCCCTCCCCTGGCTCATATTCATTTTTCCCAAGTCTCTTGTGGGAAAACGGATTGAGCCAGATGTTGCTTCATCCCAAACGTTGTCTTACATTTCATATTTTAGCAAAGATTGATGCCTTCTTCAGTTTTGCATGAATGGATGTGACTGTATCTTTAATAAATGCTAACTTATTGCCTACTTGCGCACTGGGGCTTTTCTTCTTGCCTGTTTATTACAGACTTGTAATTGTTCTTGCACAGCATGCAGTTTTTTTGTTTAGAAAAATTCATTTGCAGTTTGCACAAATTGGAGCCTGACACAAGCATGAGCAGTGTAGTTGCTGAAAATGCATAAGGGTGTAAATTCATTAGCATAAACTAGAGATCGACCGATATGGTTTTACTATTGCCTATACCGATATGTAGAGGTAATGCTCAGGCAATGGCCGATATGTGCTGCCGATTCTTCTTTGGGATGATTTTCGTGGTTAAAATTTAGACCTTTTCCACCCTATATTTGCATGCTAAAATGTCACTAATAACAATAGTGGATGCACAGTCAGTTTTTGAACACTGAATTTAACCAACTGTTGAATCTTAATTTGTTGTACTTCTCAGTATTATAATCAAACATTTAACCAAAGCCAATCAAACAAACTAATAAATCGATCAAGTGCTGTATAAAGTTAAAGTTAAAGCCCTATTAGTCGTCACACTGGTGGGCTCCACGTAACACGTAAATAAAAGAAATATCAGTTGACCATGACGATTTAACATATGTATTAAGCACAGATTTTTTTAGTAACGTAAATATAAATTTAAATAAAATTCGGCAACAGCACAGGGCTGTCCTTAGAGCTGTGATATACTTGCTGTCTAGCGACGCGTGTTTAAAATGGCTGCCACGCGTAGCTTACGTTGATTTGAAGTGTCGTTTGTGCGCGTCCCCGTAATTAACGCAATGCGACACAACGTGCCCGAATGCTGTAATATATGAGTAACCAGTAGGTGGAGTTGACAAAACGAGCGAGACACACTCACCATGGTGACTCCGTCTCTGGTTTAGAGGTCTTTCACACCATCTATGATACCGCTACTGTCCTTTTTTCTGCTGTAATCTCAAAATTAACCAGTTACTAATTTCCTTTATTGACTTTATTGACGCCATGTTTCTTTTGGTTGCCCCGGCTCTCTATCTGGTCTGAGTACTCCTCTGCCCCCTAGTGGAACACTCCAGTACTACATGCAGTGCAGCGCTGTATAGCAGCAAGTATATGAACAAAGACGCAGCCTGCTGCCTGCGCCAACGCAAGGTTAAACAGCAAGTATATCACGGCCCAAAGATGTGCCAGACTTTAAACAGGACCTAGAATGCAGTTAATCAACAATCTAAAACAGTTCTTTGAGCCTCTAAAAAGCATAAGAAATGTTCTTTAGGCTTTCATCTGTCCCAGGAGCCCTGATACAGGCCATTCTAAACCCCCTAAACCAGCCTTGCTGTGAAAACAGCTGTTTGCCCCTCCCACTTGGCCAGGACATGAATATGATAATAAGCTGCTTGCTGATTGGTTGGCTTCCCCAGAAGGCCTCAGACACTGGAGACATGCAGGTTTGAGGAGGAAGGGCTCCCCCTTATGACGTGTTAAGGAAGGTTTTCTCAGAACAGAAGTTTTTCTCTCAACTTTTTCAACTTTCTAATTTACATCAAAAGTAGGTCACACACTGCTCTGACTTTTTGGCATGCTACTTTTGACCACCCAAGCTGTCTTTATTCAACATCAACAAGAAAAATGTTGCTTTACATTCTAGGTCCTCTTTAAATCATCGGCCAATATATAAATTAAAAAGTGGTGAATATTGGCCTGATATATTGGTCTGTCCAAACCAGTGATTCTCAGTGGTTTTCCTAAGTATTGCTACCATACTTAAGAGCAGCTGTATAAGCGTTCTGGCAAACATGCATATCTGACATGAACAAAACTAATCTGTTTATTTCTTAAACCAACCAAATTAATTACTCCAACATTTACCCTTCAACACAGAGGCCTGATGGCCTCCCTTGAGGGAGGGTGTCAATTGGACATTATGTGTACAAATTATAAAAAAAACTAAAGATGCTCCTGTCTTTAAATAATTTTAAAAGTCCTATATCATGCAAAATCCACTTTTGGGAGCTTTTGACCATGTTATATAGTTATTTCCTGATGAAAAACACCCCAAAGGAGTTTTTGGCTTCACATATGCACTTTCCTGTTTCAGCTGCAGCTTCTCTTCAGCTCTGCTAAAGCCTAGTTTCTACTTCTCCGTCAGCAAGTTTGCACTCACACACGTATTGATGGAGATGTTTATACTTCTCTGTTGTTGTGTCAGCGTTGTGAAGCAGTTCTCCGCCAGGACAACAGAGGGCGTAGCACTTTTCTGGGGCATCTTACCATCATTGCAGTCACGTCTCTAGTGTATTTACTATTGTGTGTGTTTATGTATTTCAGAGACTTTTTAACTGGGGCAAATGTATCCCTCATTCTCCTCCGCCTCTTCATTCAGTCTCCACCTCAAAACCCACATTTCCTGTTATTTCCTAACACAAATAAAAAGTATCTTGGTGCACCTTCAGTCACACGGGTGTATTAACGTTAATATCGTAGGACTTTTTCCGTGAGACGTTCTTCAATCTGCTCCCCGTCTGCAGCTAGACATCTTTGGCACTTGTTTTATTTTTTGAGGGGGAATGGCGGTGCTGTTGACAGTGTTAAAAGAAGCGGCGTCCTGACCAATCACAGGCTTGCATTCTCTGTCGCTTTCGATGGATAGTTAGAAAATTGGGCTCTACTCCGTCCGTCCTGGCGTGGTGACCAGCAACAACCCACCTAACCCTGATTGAAGGATGCAATGGCTCCATTCATTTTTTTGCTTAGAAGGGCACCACAAACCTGAGTTGTGGACTCGAGTCACATGACTCTGACTCAAGTTACAATTTTGATTACTTTAACCTCGACTTGAAAAAAATCAAAGCTTAGGGCTTGACCCTCACTTTTTCAGTGAATCATGATTTCTCTTAGACTTGATCCCGTTGACTTAAAATCTTTGATCTTATAATAGGAGATTAAAGAAGAATGTAAATGCCTCATAATTTTTGTAAATTGTCAAAAATATTTCATAATTGTCTTTTGTATTATTAGATTTGAAATGAGGTCAAATGACATGTTTACGACTTAAATTCACTGTTTAGGACTTGGACTTAAGACTTGTATGTCCTTGTATTTGAGTGGAAAGGCCTTTCTATGCAGAGTTTGCGTGCACTCACTATCTTTCCCCAGGTATTCTGGTTTCCTTCCACAGGCCAAACATTTGCATGTTAGGTGAATTGACGGCTCTAAGTTGTTGGTGAGTGTGTGGTTGTTTGTCTATGTGGTCCTATGATGGACCGGTGACCTGTCCTGGCTGGGTTCAGCCAGATAGGATGAGGAGATCAGTGTAGGTTTGCTACCTCCTGCTTGCCTCCCTCTGGGACCTGTTACCTCTGCCAACCAAACTAGGATAAGCAAAGGATAATAGATGGAAATTTCTTTGCCATTTTGCAGCTATTGCTTCTAACGGCTCCCAAGGAAACATTTCTGGTGCTGCTTGTGGAGCCACAAGTACACAGGGTAACCCATCGTTTCCACAGAAGGTCTCAAAATCTTCTTCCACTGCACTTTTGTTTTTGAGTGGTTTTAATTCTGAACCGAGTGTAGTTCTATTATTATTATTTAGTTTTACATTACGGTTTAACATAATTAGCTTATGTGTCTTGTAAATATTCAGTACTAAAGTTGGTGTACATTAGTTTGACAATTGCAGATGTAAACAACAATAGATTTTAGGGGTCCAGGGGTCACTAACTGCAGTCCTCAAGAGCTAGATTATTATAAAAGTTGCTGTTTCTTTGCTCAGACACACCTGATCTAAATGTGATTAATGTGCTTCTGCTGAACTCACCCTGATGCGGAGGTGATTACACCATTTCATTCAGGTGTGCTGGAGCAGGAAACTTGTGAAACTTGCAGGATGGCAGCCCTCTAAGAGTTGGTGACCCCTGTGCTGGACAATCTGCATGCATAGACGATAACGTGAAAGCAAAGGCTGTCACAGCCACAGCTCAGTAGTTTACAGAACAAAGTCCAGTTGAGCTGTTTTTGCTCAGAAGACTCTGAATTCTCCTGCGCCATTTTATCTTCTGTCACACTGATTCCTAAGAATTGACATTTAATCCATCTCAGCTAATGAGATTAGCGTCTGTGTTGAGAAGGTGGATGGAAGCCACTCTGAGACAGGCTGCCAAGACTCATGCTCTTGTGTTCTGTTTCAGATGTTCACAAATAGTGACGAGGCGGTCATCAATAAGAAGCTGCCTAAGGAGCTGTTGCTACGGTGAGCGAGTGACATTTCATAATCCTTCAGTCAGCAGGTTTTCTAAGGGCATGCTGCCTACTTTCTGCTCTATAGCCTGACTATGAACACAGATGATTCACACACAAAGGCAATGGCTACTCTTCACCATCTTCCATTGTTAACATTTGAATCCCCCCACACAGCACCTCTCTCAATCATCATCTATGCTGACTTGCCCAACCACTAGGATGCTCATTTCCCTTTGTTACCCAAGATGCTTTGCTCCCTGAATGCTGAGCATAATTAAAAACAGATCCCTGTGGCTATAAAATATTTAAATTGATTTCAGATGGAAAATTTAAAATCACAGGAGCCTCTTGGCAAACCGAGAATGGATGCAATAACTCAATCCTCTACCATGCCAGAAAGACCTGTGCTGCGGCTGCTCAGCCAGGTGCAGAGCCGTAATTTGTGAGGCCAGAAGATGATGCTGCAACTCGCTGCATCTTTACACCTCAGCCCCTGCAGCTTTGTGGGTTCCTGTATTCAGTTCTTTACTATGTTCCTCCAGAGTCTTGTCCTAGCAAGTTGAGGAAAAATGGATAGCTTCATCTTCTTAAAACAGTTTTTTCTTCTCACATAAGGAACTTTATCATTTAAAGTGTGAAGTACCCTGATGACAACTTCTACTACACTTATTATGTGCATCTCCTTTAAAAACACAGTTTAAAAGCTTGTTACTCCACGCTTTCATTTTGAACTTTCCAGGTTCCAATAATATATTTGTAAACTCCAAATCAGCCTAGAAACAGTTGTACTTTGTTTAAACGCCTGTTCTGGTCCACGGCACTTGTGGGAGAGGGTGGGATCTTTACTCGAGACAAAGATAGTATGGGGTGATCAGTAAACAGTGATCTGTATGCTACACAGAAACACAACTCGGCACCAATATTGTGATGATGTTGAACATTCTGCTCAGTTTTATGGCTTTTTGTCAGATTCTGAACCAGGAAAGCTCTGGAGCAACCAGTGACTCCACCCCCTAGCCGATCAGCGGCTGGCAGTCGCGATTCTGGCCCCGGTCAGCCTGCTTGAATCCACAAAGAAGCAGGGAATAAAAAGTAGAGAGTAAGAAGAGGGAAAATACCAAACCGCACCAACCCGAGATTACCTGAGTGGTGTCGTTGGAAAAGGCCTATTACTTTATATAACTCATCTTCGCTCATCATCTAGAATCTTCTGGCGCTGATCTGTAGCTAGCAACAGTTGTGAAACTCATGGAACAGCAGTGAGGAAGTCACTCGTGTGTTGTAATAGTAAACTGCAGTAACCAAATTTGACCACAGGATGTCATTCTTACATAATGCACCTTTAATATTCCCTGGTTTTAAATATAAAAAAGTTTTTAATTTTCTTTTACAACTTGGAATTCTGCACTTTGCAAGTTGAAAAAGTGCTTCATAGCTTGGTAAATTACAGTGGATCAATCTAATCGTTTAAATCCTGTTTCCCCACATTTTATAAGTTCAGATCTCTGCACTTTGATGATGAATGTCTTCAAGAAACTAAAGAAGTCTACTTGCCTTTTTTCTGAGCCTACTAAAATTTCTTAGCCTAGTTGAGTACATCACGTTGTCCAATAGCATGTGGAGACCATTTGAAAGACAACTGTAGATCCCACCCCACGACGGAGCTCCCTCTATGGGTCATGGCCAGATTATATATTCACATGTATAGGATGGGTTTGCCAGGCTAACAATTTCTACCAGACAACAAAACTTTTCCTACAGATGAGATAAACATCAATTCTGCTGATGGTCACGGAGCGTGTTAGCTGATTTACTCGGGGCCCAGTTCTCTGAGAGTATTCAGTCGTTGGATTGAGCTGAGGGCAGTGTAGTGTGAAAAAAACATTTTGCGCAGCTTGGTTTCGGGTCTCTAAACCGTCCCTGTCTGTGTTCTAGAATCTTCTCCTTTCTGGACGTGGTGACACTCTGTCGCTGTGCCCAGGTCTCACGGGTGAGTCTCTGTTATAAGTGTGCACGTCCTCGTCCTGTGTGTGTGTTTGATTTATTTGTTTGAAAGTACGCTCTGATCTACTTCCTAAACTGTTCTCTGCCCAGTCTTGGAACGTCTTGGCCCTCGATGGCAGCAACTGGCAGAGAATCGATCTCTTTGATTTTCAGAGGGACATTGAGGTAGGCGCCTGCTAATTTAAACCAAGGGTGTTGGTGCAGGGAAACGTAGAAAACATGCAGGTAGTGGTCCTGGAGGACCCGGGCTAAAACATGCTGGGCTGACTGGAGTTGTTTTTGCTGCAGGGTCGGGTTGTGGAGAACATTTCAAAGCGATGTGGGGGATTCCTCCGGAAGCTGAGCTTGAGAGGCTGTCTGGGTGTTGGTGACAGCGCCTTAAGGTGAGTTTAATAAGGATCTACACCAACTGAACTGTTTCTGAAAAATGGACCACTGTTGCATCAGTGTTTGTTTTTTTTCTCTCAGGACTTTTGCACAGAACTGCAGGAACATTGAGCTGCTTAGTCTGAATGGCTGCACCAAGATCACTGACAGGTATGAGGTTATTTCAAGGATTTCAACCATCGTACACAATTTTCATGAAAACATTCATTCACATTTGAGTTAATTATTTTCATCCCTGCAGCACGTGTAATAGTCTCAGTAAGTTCTGTCCTAAACTGAAGCACCTGGACCTCGCCTCCTGTACCTCCATCACCAACCTGTCACTTAAGGCTCTAAGGTGTGTGGGTTTTGGACAAATTTAACTTCTCATACCTTTTTTTTTGCCTGATACTGAAATGTGGCTGACAACATTGGCAAATTATTCCTTCAGCCATGGGAGGAATTTTAATGGAACTCAAACTCTGTTGGATTTTCATCTACAACTGATTCACTTTTGAAGTTTACCTGATTCAGTTAAAGCATCATAACCAACACAAAAATGTCTATAACCTGGTCAGTTTTACAGATATTAAGTGAAAATTTGAAGCGTTGGTGGCTAAAAGTCATTCACAAAATATACTGAGTGCTAAAAAAACAGCTAGAATTTCTGAGTTCTCAACATGATATATCTACTGTTAAAGGAATGGACATTCATTTTTTTATTTATTAACCTGAAAAAGTTATCATTGTTGGTATCAGTCCTTTATCGCATCCGATTGAACCAGAACCTAACTCATGTAATTAAAATAAAAATATAAAACAAACAAAAAGGGATTTTTGTGTAAAAAGTCTGGGTGTTGGCCTATAACCCACCTTGGTTTTAATGTCACGGTTCGGTTCATTTCCGGTATGAAGAGGGGGAAACACTGTTCTTTTGTGCAGGTGAGCTCAACTGTAATGACATTTAAAATAAAACTTTACCTGCAGTAAAATTTCCAACAAAATATTCTCAGATAACGTTAAAATGTATAAAATAAACAAATACCAGTTTAAAGATATTCATTTAAGGAAACTGAAACATCAATACTTTTGCTTTCTCAGTTGGAACTGGAAGATCACACTGAACTATTGGAAAATAAAAAATGATTATCTATCTTTAGGAAATTAACTTTCTGTATTTCCTTAAGTGCAGCTTTTAAGAGTTCCAGCTTGTGGCCTTGATCAGGTTCATTCAAGCGTCATGTTTTTGATGGAAATGTTCATTTGTCCACATTGTCAGATCTGTTAGAATGTCTCTGGCTGTGGAAAAAATCCTCTCTCTGGAGGCAGTGGTAGCATGAATGCCGCTAAGTGTGGTTTTAAGTTCTGTTTAGCATCATCACAGTTGCTAGGCGACAAGACATTCATCCAGTTTTACATCTGCGTCCTTACGGTCTTCCCGGTCAATGAAAGACATGGTGTCTGTACCAACACCAGCCTAAGCTTGTGAGCTACAGAGGTGAGATGTTTGTATTTGATGAATATTAATGAGTAAGACTCCAAATCCTGCTGCCATCCCACCCCCGACTCCTCTGGCTAACTTCTACACCCTGAAACAGGAGCGCAAAACCTAATCCTTACTGAAAACGGCTCACAAAGCATTCATTTATACCAGAGACCCCAGCAGATTTTTTTGAAAAAACGAGTGTATGACTCCTTTAAAGAGTTAAATTAGCAACTTATTGAGTAAAAATAAAAGTTTCTTTTTGCTTTATTTCATTGTCACTGTGACCTTTGTCTTCACTTTTCTCTCTCTCTCCTTCCACCTAGTGAGGGTTGTCCCTTGTTGGAGCAGCTGAACATCTCCTGGTGTGATCAGATCACCAAGGATGGCATCCAGGCCCTGGTGCGCTCCTGCCCTGGACTCAAATGCCTTTTCCTCAAGGGCTGCACACAGGTACCGTTTGAGCAGCAGACAGTTTAATTGATGCTAAATTAGTTTAATTTACCTGATTCTTTCCCACAGCTTGAAGACGAAGCTCTGAAGCACATCGGAGCTCACTGTCCAGAGCTGGTGACCCTCAACCTCCAGACCTGCTCGGTGAGTGGAGGTTACAGACTAAACACGAGTCCAAAAACTACTTGGAAACATTTGGAAAAAGTCACAATCATTCATTAACCCTAACTTGACTTAAATTTCAGGAATAGAGATGCACCGATTCTGGTCCTGTTGGCCGATACAGATTGTCTGATTTTCGTAACGCTCTGGTCTTCTGATACAATTTAGGCCAATTCTGATTTCCATAAAGAACAAATTACAATCTTGTGAAATTCCTATTGAACTTAAGAATTTTGATGTTGGAAGGAAAAACATACACCGACGTTTTGTTGTGGCTAATGTGAATTAGCACTTAGTGATGGCACGTTTACTTGTAAAATGTCTTTTATAATGGAGCGTTCACAAACCAGAGTTGAGCTTTAGATTTACCAATCGTGGGTTAGGCCGATCGTGCTGAACATCTGCTGATTGAGATCACCAGACAGTTCCTTTTTTTTTTTTTTTTTGAGAGGATGATTCAAACTTTTTATCCTACTTGAATTTTATCAGCTAGCATTTTTGGAATCTAGAACTCCTCACATGGATCGAGCTGCATTCAGCTCCATCAGAGAAGGAATATCACTTGTTGATAGAAGCAGGTTTTTATTTTTATTTTTTCTTTGCCGTAACACTAACAGTACCGGTTCGTGCTTGGGCAGCCTTGACATCAATGTTTAAAAAGAACAAAGCAGACTAACGAGGAACCCGTAGAACTTTCTAAAGCGACCCTCTAAGAGCCTGAACAGGAGAAGGAGTTTTGGACATTCTGTTAACAAAATGTTTCAGATGTGTTAAGTAAAAAAATATTTTAAAAATGATGCAACTGCTGCTCTGTTAGGTAAAGGTCGGAAC
>SSNS01000448.1:57133-108471 GCA_006937985.1 Aphyosemion australe | reverse complement strand
TTTGGCAAAGAACATTTTGTACAACACACACCAAAGAAAACGCATTAAACACACTCCTGATGTGTTATTTGTTTAGTCGTGTTATTTTAGTTCATAATCAGGTCAGACCACTTTTCCTTTTTAAGAGAAAATAAGCCAGATAAAACCATGATTGTTTAAAATGGATCTTTATTCAACTATTAAATCAATATCTGACACACACACACACACACACACACACACACACACACACACAAACACACAATTTTAATTTTTAAGACCACCAGCAGCATCTTTGTCTGAAGTTAACATTTGAATCTGAGTTCTCATCTGCCTCTCATAATGAGACACAGGTGTGTGGTTACCATGGTGACCCTGATGAGTGACAGCAATATCTTGGTCTTTACATTTCTACCATTTTCAAAAGCTTCAATATTGTCTCAGTTTTATTTTTCACTATCAGAGACTTAAAAAGAAATGAATGAGGGTGAACTTTATGACATTACTGTACACTGATTGTGTTTGACTGCTCACCAGACAGCACAGGGGAGGGCTTTTTTATTTACCAATGGATTTGAGTGAACCCATCTGTCTTATTTTGTTCTGCCTACAAGCAGCAGATCACAGATGAAGGCCTCATCACTATTTGCCGGGGTTGCCACCGCCTGCAGTCTCTGTGTGTGTCGGGTTGTGCCAACATCACAGACGCCATCCTGCACGCCCTGGGACAGAACTGTCCTCGCCTCAGGTACACCTACACACCCCATAAACAAATGCATCAAGACGCTCTAATAGTGTCATAATGGAATGTCATGCAAGTGTTCTCCTGTTCCTACTCAGAATATTAGAAGTGGCTCGCTGCTCTCAGCTTACAGACGTGGGCTTCACTGCATTAGCGAGGGTAGGAGTGTTTTAGGTCTTCTCTTTGCCTTTTTCCTGCCTCAACAGTGCTTCTAATGTCCTCTGCTGTTTCTCTGCAGAGTTGTCACGAGCTAGAGAAGATGGATTTAGAAGAATGTGTGCAGGTGAATAAAAAAGCTCTTGTGTCTGACTCTGGTGAGAATATAAACGTGGACATGATGATTCTTGTTTCTTCTGCATCAGATCACAGATGGAACTCTCATCCAGCTGTCTATCCACTGCCCTCGTTTGCAAGTCCTTGTGAGTCTAAACATATTTTTACTCCTGTGGCGTTTATTTGCAACACGTCTTTGCTTGTTTTAACAAACAGCTGAGTAACACTGTCGTCCCGCAGAGTCTTTCTCACTGTGAGCTGATCACCGACGACGGCATCAGACACCTCGGCAGCGGCCCCTGCGCTCACGACCGTCTGGAGGTGATCGAGCTGGACAACTGCCCCCTGATCACAGACGCCTCGCTGGAGCACCTGAAAAGCTGCCACAGCCTGGATCGCATCGAGCTCTACGACTGCCAGCAGATCACACGCGCCGGCATCAAGAGGCTAAGGGTACTTTCTGTCAGAATCATCCTTAACATGAGCTACACGTTTGCACATTTGAGTTTCTAACATGATTTATAAACTAGCTATCAAGCTAATTAGCTCTTTTAACTTAATTAGCTCTAAATAGTACTGAGTAAAGTCTCAAATCAGGCTGAATGCATCATGTCTAGCCGGCCCGTGGGATGCTTTCTCTTGCACCAGGTCTCTGGTTTTTACATTTGAGCCGTGAACAGGTATCTAAACATGTTTTTTCTCCGCCCACAGACTCACCTGCCTAACATCAAAGTGCATGCGTACTTCGCCCCCGTCACTCCGCCCCCCTCCGTTGGGGGCAGCCGCCAGAGGTTTTGCCGCTGCTGTGTCCTGCTATGATGTAAAGACAACGACCCTTCAAGTCAGCGTGCTTCTCAGACTCGCTCCCTGCAGCTCATCTCTTGGCCCCACCCACACACACGCCCCACATCCTGTCCCCCGCCTATGTTCCTTTGGAGCTGCAGATCAGAAGAGAACCAAACAGCCCCACGCAAACGCTGGGTAACTTTTCCTAGAGAGCAGCTCTGAGCCGTGGCTGACAGCTGGAACACATTCCTGACCCGTCTTCAGCAGAAACGCCAGTATTACAAATAAGGTACTGCTAAAATCTTAGGAGGGGGAATACTGTTCATCAAACGGAAGAATGAATCGAGCTCAGCTCGTCTAAAGGCATCCTGTTCTGTTTTTTTTTTTTTTTTACGAGACCAGTTCTCTTGGTGTTGAAGGTCACTGAACAGCTACCTCTGGACAGGAAGTACGCCTGATTAAAACCAGTGTTAGGCTGACGATTTCTTTTAAAAAGACCCCCGACAAACACAAAGCAGCAGGAAGCCTTGTGTGTGTGTGTGTTTTTTTTTCTTTTAAAAAAATACTTGCAGCTATTTGCACTCACAGTAAAACAACAAGACACTTTACAAAGACAACCATCTCATAACTGAAGACTAACGCTGCACGTTTGGGCTTGCAGACAGTTTGTTCTCACCTCTCTCTGTTACAATCAGAAGCTTCAAGATGCCGAAGAGAGAGAAAAAAATTCATATTTTTCTAAAAGCAGATGCTGATTGGGACTCAGAAGCGGGGACTCGAGAAGATGCCAAATGTTGCATGTGACTCCTCTAGTTTTTTAAAGAAATCTGTTGTAAATAGGACTGGAGGCTGAAGCCAGCTAAAGAGCAGCAGCATCATTACAGAGTGAGAGGCTGATGGAGTTCTGGAGCTAAAGCTCTCCGTCTGCAGATGAGCTCATCCTAAATGGCTCACATCAACAGAAAATCTACCTTTTTATAAAAAAAAAGAAAATCCTAAATCACTACAGAACGGGACGATGGAGACAAAAGTCCGACTGAGAAACAATCAGATCCTTCCGGTTCTTTTCCTGGTTCTGAGGAAAAAGGAGCTGTCACGTGTTTGACGTCGGGGGTGGTGTCTGCGGCACTCCCATGAGGCCTTGCAGGAGAAGCAGCGATGCTGCCACCTCTCTCCTTGTGTCCGGGACTAGAGACGCCGCAGCGAGCTCAGACCGGATCAGGAATGAGGTTTGACTGAAAAGCAAACATGCAACTCGATTTTCCACCACAGCAGAGGACTCGAAAGACTTCAGCCCCGAGTCCTCTGAAGTACTCAAACCTTTTTTTTTATTGTCCTGCTCTCGCACCGGCTTTATAAACCTGTCATTTCCTGTTTTTCTTTTTTTTTTNATCCACAACTTCCCTTGAGTGAATCCTTTGTCTCAACCTCATGCCTCTTCTCGCTGCCCACGCACAAACAAGGCAGGCTGCATGTTTGGAGCAAAGTGACACTCCTGCGTTTCACGGGCCAACTGCCTCTGTGCTGCAGCTAAATATTTGATGTCCTCTCTGAGAGAAGTCAAGTCCACATTGTTGCCACCAGCTCTTATTCTGTGGTGATCCGTTCTTCACCGGCTGGAGGCAGGGCTGATTTGCATTCACATGGACCTGCTTCGCTCTGGTTTAACTACGTTACATCCTGGAACTCGTCAGTCTGCTCCAGTTTGAATTTGCCCCATTTGAATTAAGCGTTTTATGTTACTGTAGCCCAAAAAATAAAAGAAGAGACTCTTGTATGATCAGGTGTGGTCCCAGAAGACTAAAAGTCCTCCATGTCTATTTTAGATACTTAATTAGGTCCGTTGCTAAAGGGGTTAATTTTGAAGGAGTGTAATCAGATGCAGATGATGTTTTAATTTGATTGGCAGCGAGAGTCTGTGACTCACTTTGGTAACAGATGCACTCAGAGATCTACCAGAAGTACATAGATGGTTATATGCAAAAAAAAAATCAAGGCCGGGTCAAATGCTTGTGAAAGATAAAATAAAACCTTCTCTGCTGCTTTTATCAGGTCTGTGAGTGGAGCTCTAGTGGTTTCTGTTCAGAGCTGTTTGGGGATTTTTCAGAACATTTGATGCTTTTTGTTGGACGACACAATAACAATTTATGAGCCCGGGCAATGAAAACAGGCTTCACATTTCTGCTTGATCGGCCCACTGACTGATGACAAGACCACAAATCATCCATGCGTCCACTTTGGAGTGTTTGTCTCAATCTTTTTAACACACACACATGCACACACACATGCACGCATGCACTCATGCGCATGCACACACATGCACACACATGCACGCACGCACGCGCACACACACACACACACACGCACGCGCACACACACTGTTAACACTAGTGGATAACTTACTGTTATCTTTAGGTTAATACCCAGTATGATAAAACTGTTTTACTCTCAGGAACTATAGGAACTTAGCCAGTTCAATCCCCAGCTTAAACTTTTTTTTATTGAATAAAGCTCTGATTTACTTGTCATTACACTACAGTGCATATTGTAATTAGACATCAACCAGATGAATACTTACATGTGAATAATTAATAACAGTTGTCCCAAGCAATCTTCAAACCACACTCAAGTATATGGTTATAGTCAAAGTTAAAGTCCCAAGTATTCATCACACACTGGTGAAATTACATCTCCGCATTTGACCCATCCCCATGGGGAGCAGTGAGCTGCAGCTGTGGCCGCGCTCGGGAACTATTTGGTGGTTTAACCCCCCAATCCAACCCCTTAGTGCTGAGTGTCAAGTGAGGAGGCATTGGGTCTCATTTTTTTTAAGGTCTTTGACCTGACCGGGATTCGAACCCTGATCTCCCAGTCCCGGGGCGGACACTCATACCACTAGGCCACCGGAGCATCTGGATTTGCATCTAATGAGTCTATTTCATCACCTTTTAGGTTGAATTACTGAAATAAATGAACTTTTGCACCAGATTCTAATTTTCCAAGTTTCACTTGTATTTGACGAGTGTTGTGCTCTGCTTGTGTATTTTACCTTCTTTCTTTAAATGACTTAAAAACACAGCAGGCATGTGTGAGTTTAGCCATCGGTGAGGAATTACAGAGCAAAGCAGAGCGTGCTGGCAAAGTGGATTTTAATGACCGTTTCTCAACAATTTCCCTGTTTGATGATTTATTGTGGCGCTGAAATCAAAATTGAAATGTAAATTTGATCAATTGAACATCTCTAATTTATCCAAAAAACTATAAATGTAAAACTCATGGAGCAGATGGAGAATTGTGTTTTTGTGCGTTTATCGTCCCCTGCACACGTAAAAACTGCTACCATTGTGTGAGCTGTTGTTCCAGTGAAGTGAGAGCTGAAGTGTTGCTAACGACGTACCTGTAACCCACAGGTGACTACCGTTTCTGATCTACAAAGTTTTGCTCCTGAATCAAACGCCTCTTTGAAAGCCCACACTCTTTTAAGTCCACTTCACATCTCGTTAGCCCTCACCTCGGATGAAGAGGGCGTGATGCTGATAAGGGTGTTCTGTGAGTCAAAGAGCCCTGAAACCTGATATTGTTTTATTCGCAGATCCAGAGCATGTTTTTCACGCAGCATCTTGACTTTCTGCTTGTTTTCATTCAGCATCAGCATCAAATGAACTGTTGAGTGATCAGAGCGAGCAGGTTAAGGTTAGGTCAGCAAAACGGTTTGCTGTGAATTAGTAAAGAATAAATCTGTTGTGATGAAATGAAAGCTCTGATGCTGCAGCTGTAGCTGAAGTAGGTCAAGGTCTTTATTAATTAATGAGAACACCTTCAGCTGTGAGGTGGTTTTTAATGTGATGTCATAAAGAAAGGTGTGAGCCGCTGGAATATTAGCCTCAAGAGCTGAAAGGATTTTATCACCTGCTGCTGAAAGGCTAAAACCGGCACGCAGATGTTTTAATGGATCTCTCAGAGCATCACTACACCACCCTCATCTGGAATTAGTAGAATTTTGTTCTGCCTTCAAAGATGCTTAAAAAAATTATAATTTTTACTAATTTGAGACAAAATGGCGGATAAATTCTAATTTTCTAAACAATTATGCATTTGTTTGTATTTTAAAGTGCTTTCACAGCTGTAACGTTTGGTTTGTGAACAAGAATGGAGGTGTTCTGGTGTCCGGACAGCTTTTGGACGGACTGGCATTTCCACTGACTATGGTTCATGTTCTCAACGTCTCTGTATTTCTGCTCCCACAAGAGCACCAGATGATTAAACATTTTCCATAATATATTTAAAAATATACGTTTACCAATAACATGAACTACCATACACTGATGTCAAATAACAAAAACCAGCTAAATTAACAGACACGTGTTTTATTTTGAAATATAATGGATGCACCTCAATGAAACAAGTCTCATTTCCTGTTTGGGTCATGTAATTTCTTTAACTTCAAGAAGAAGAAGAAGAAGAAGAAGAAGAAGAAGCGGAAGAAGGACAAGAAGAAAAATAAGAAGAAGAGTAGGCTTTGATCACTGGACCTCAGGGACCTGCTGGGGGTGTAGGGACTGAGAAGATCACCAATGTATGATGGTGCTTGTCCATGTAAGGCCCTAAAAACCAGAACCAGGATCTGGAAACCTGAAGGTAACCGTCAGCCAGTGAAGCTGGAAGAGGAGCGGGGTGACATGGATGTGTTTAGAGGACTTGGTCAGAAGCTGAGCACAGGCATTCTGGACCCTAGACGGTTCAGGGAGGTTTGCCGCATCCGGAAAAATAGGCTCCACGAGGAAACTTTCCATAGCTCCACATCCAGATCTGAACCCCACAACAGCAGGTGTGAATGCTCTGATTGGAAGTCATTCAGAAACCAGGCTACATCTGCTCCACATTCAGTGTGAACGAGGCTTCAGTAATCTCAGTAAATTACTAAATTAAATAACCATACGGAGAAAGGAATTTTAAAGTGGTTTGACCTCCATCCAACACAACATTTATGAGTATGCTGCAAGTTTGAGCTTAACACCTTCCTGTGGCCAGGTTTGCATTACTTTCTGGGCTACAGGAGGGAACACAACTGTCTGTAGCTACGAGCCTCTTAGCTAGTTGAAAATGAACCTCACTGATATTTGAGCAGATGACTAGAATAATCAGCTCACATGAATTAAAACACTCCAAAAGTTCCTAAGTGGCTCTCTGGAGATAGGGAGGATAGACGTATTGAACCTTGGTTGTCCCACGCCTGAGACAAGTCTAGGCTGGAGACTTTTACAGCAGGCCCCTCATCTGGACTGCAGTCACACTTCGTGTTTTCTTCTATTGTTTCTGTGCAAAAAGAAACTGAACGATGTTACAGATGAACACGTGAACTGATTCAGATCAGATGAACCAAACTAAAGATATGAAAATGCTCAAAGGTTCATAGGAAATTGAACCACAAACCCACAGACAGACAGACATATCTTAGTCCTGTCAACTACAATTTAAGACCAAGAAGAAACATTCTGCCCACCAAATCCAGACAACCTTTACTTTACAAGCTTTACTTTTAAGTCAAAAGACTTTAATATTTTTATCTAAAATACTTTACTGATTATTTTTTTCCCATAAAAAACAAAAAACTTTCTCTTGTTTCATTAAAATATTGTGTATTTAACGTATTGGTGAGCAGGTCAAAAATCACCAAAATAAAATAAATTAAATGTTTTGCATTTTTTAAATTAAACTAAATTGTGGTCCAGAAACTTGGTGATTTTTGCCAGCGTCTCATCAGGTACCACTGATGTAATAAATCAACCTGATTCAACATAAACGTGGCCAGTATAAAACAGGCTATTACTACAGATATGGAGCCAGTTTCATGTGTTAGAAGCTGAGAGACACTTACTTCCAATACTCCAAATCTTAAGAGATAATTTCAGGATTTGACCAAATGACTCAAACTGAATCATTTCTCTGTGTTAGACAATCTTCATCTACACTCTGACGGGAGTTTCTCCTCCTTTAATCCATCCTGGAGACAGAGGGAGTGTGTGGTTCAGTGTGAAGAAGTGTGACTGATTGTGTGTCTACAACCATGTGTGACAGAAGAAGAACACTGGAAGCAGGCTGTCATTATGAGCTTCTTATTTCACAGGAATCTGCCATCCAGCCGGCCTCGCATAATAACAACTGATCCACATTCTCTTCCTCTTGCTGAGGGCTTTCTGGAGGTTGTTCATATGTATTCTACCTTATGAATCCGTTTATGTAAAAACAGCCGAAGCATCAGAGTGAAGGAGTAATCTGCTGACCTAGAATCAGTGTTTCACAGCTCGTCTACGGCTCAGTTACTGAAGTCTCCTCGTTTAGAGCAAGGTCGGACGCTGAGACGTCCACCACGTAGCTCGTCAGACTGCAGCTGCAACAGCCTATATATTGTGCTTTTGTCTAATCAGNATAAACAAAGTCTTCCAGTGCAGGAGCTGTGGGAGCAGCACGCTAAATTCATCAGTCCGCTTCATCCACAACTTCCCTTGAGTGAATCCTTTGTCTCAACCTCATGCCTCTTCTCGCTGCCCACGCACAAACAAGGCAGGCTGCATGTTTGGAGCAAAGTGACACTCCTGCGTTTCACGGGCCAACTGCCTCTGTGCTGCAGCTAAATATTTGATGTCCTCTCTGAGAGAAGTCAAGTCCACATTGTTGCCACCAGCTCTTATTCTGTGGTGATCCGTTCTTCACCGGCTGGAGGCAGGGCTGATTTGCATTCACATGGACCTGCTTCGCTCTGGTTTAACTACGTTACATCCTGGAACTCGTCAGTCTGCTCCAGTTTGAATTTGCCCCATTTGAATTAAGCGTTTTATGTTACTGTAGCCCAAAAAATAAAAGAAGAGACTCTTGTATGATCAGGTGTGGTCCCAGAAGACTAAAAGTCCTCCATGTCTATTTTAGATACTTAATTAGGTCCGTTGCTAAAGGGGTTAATTTTGAAGGAGTGTAATCAGATGCAGATGATGTTTTAATTTGATTGGCAGCGAGAGTCTGTGACTCACTTTGGTAACAGATGCACTCAGAGATCTACCAGAAGTACATAGATGGTTATATGCAAAAAAAAAAATCAAGGACGGGTCAAATGCTTGTGAAAGATAAAATAAAACCTTCTCTGCTGCTTTTATCAGGTCTGTGAGTGGAGCTCTAGTGGTTTCTGTTCAGAGCTGTTTGGGGATTTTTCAGAACATTTGATGCTTTTTGTTGGACGACACAATAACAATTTATGAGCCCGGGCAATGAAAACAGGCTTCACATTTCTGCTTGATCGGCCCACTGACTGATGACAAGACCACAAATCATCCATGTGTCCACTTTGGAGTGTTTGTCTCAATCTTTTTAACACACACACATGCACACACACATGCACGCATGCGCGCATGCACGCGCACGCACACACACACATGCACGCATGCGCACGCACACACACGCATGCGCACACACGCACGCGCACGCACGCGCACACACGCACGCGCACACACACGCTGAACTGTTAACACTAGTGGATAACTTACTGTTAACTTTAGGTTAATACCCAGTATGATAAAACTGGGTCATTTGTAGTTAGTTTTACTCTCAGGGCTGCATTTTCAGCACAGTTTTGTTGGATATTGGTCCCACTTTTTCTCTCAGACATTGTGAAGAGCAACTCTACTGTGACACCACAGCTATTTTTTTTATTAATCTGGTGGATCACAGACAGCTCAGCTTTGGTGAACGTTAACTGAAACCTGACAGGGGTAAGCTGCGTATTATCTCATGTGTGGAGGTTAGGAACCTGTTATAGGAACTTAGCCAGTTCAATCCCCAGCTTAAACTTTTTTTTATTGAATAAAGCTCTGATTTACTTGTCATTACACTACAGTGCATATTGTAATTAGACATCAACCAGATGAATACTTACATGTGAATAATTAATAACAGTTGTCCCAAGCAATCTTAAAATCACACTCAAGTATATAGTTATAGTCAAAGTTAAAGTCCCAAGTATTCATCACACACTGGTGAAATTACATCTCCGCATTTGACCCATCCCCGTGGGGAGCGGTGAGCTGCAGCTGTGGCCGCACTCGGGAACTATTTGGTGGTTTAACCCCCCAATCCAACCCCTTAGTGCTGAATGTCAAGTGAGGAGGCATTGGGTCCCATTTTATTTAAGGTCTTTGGTATGACCCGACCGGGATTCGAACCCCGATCTCCCAGTCCCGTGGCGGACACTCATACCACTAGGCCACCGGAGCTGGTGTCCCCAGACATATAAAAACAAACTGATGCCCTTGCCTGATGGGGCCTTCTTCATCCTAACTGCTATGCCAAGAACCCCCCACCCCCACCCCCCATGGAGATTCTTCATCTAAGAATGTTGTCCCTCCTCCTCAAATGGAGAAACAGTAGAACTCTTCCTAGTCTGCACCATGTCACATTTGTCGCATTGCGGTACAGACAGCACTGCTATATAAGCAGAGAAGAGCTGCTAATAAAGACTGGAGAAGACTTTTTTTCCAGGAGAATCAATGAATTAAAGAGTGCATGTGAGGGTCATAACTGAAAATAAGGTGTATTACAGGTGAAACTCATTTGAATCTGGTGCAAAAGTCCATTTATGTCAGTAATTCAACTTAGACTGAGAAACCATCTAATGTCTCGGGAAGCCTTTGCAGGTGTTCTGGATTCATTAGCTGATTAGAGTGTGACACTTTGAGTCTAGAATATTGAACCTTTTCACAATATTCTAATTGTCTGAGATTTTGAATTTGAGGTTTTCTTCAGCTGTAGCCATAATCATCACAATTATAACAAATAAAGGCTGAAACATCTGGATTTGCATCTAATGAGTCTATTTCATCACCTTTTAGGTTGAATTACTGAAATAAATGAACTTTTGCACCAGATTCTAATTTTCCAAGTTTCACTTGTATTTGACGAGTGTTGTGCTCTGCTTGTGTATTTTACCTTCTTTCTTTAAATGACTTAAAAACACAACAGGCATGTGTGAGTTTAGCCATCGGTGAGGAATCACAGAGCAAAGCAGAGCGTGCTGGCAAAGTGGATTTTAATGACCGTTTCTCAACAATTTCCCTGTTTGATGATTTATTGTGGCGCTGAAATCAAAATTGAAATGTAAATTTGATCAATTGAACATCTCTAATTTATCCAAAAAACTATAAATGTAAAACTCATGGAGCAGATGGAGAATTGTGTTTTTGTGCAGGGACGATAAACGCCTGATAGCTCTGAGACAAGCCACTAACATGATGAAAGTCTCCCTTCAAAAAAACAAAAGAGAAAGAAAACCTCACCATAAGGGGAAACTGTCTCTTTCATGGCTGGATTTAAAAAACCAAAACTCATCATTTATGATTTAAAACTGCTACCATTGTGTGAGCTGTTGTTCCAGTGAAGTGAGAGCTGAAGTGGTAACGACGTACCTGTAACCCACAGGTGACTACCGTTTCTGATCTACAAAGTTTTGCTCCTGAATCAAACGCCTCTTTGAAAGCCCACACTCTTTTAAGTCCACTTCACATCTCGTTAGCCCTCACCTCGGATGAAGAGGGCGTGATGCTGATAAGGGTGTTCTGTGAGTCAAAGAGCCCTGAAACCTGATATTGTTTTATACGCAGATCCAGAGCATGTTTTTCACGCAGCATCTTGACTTTCTGCTTGTTTTCATTCAGCATCAGCATCAAATGAACTGTTGAGTGATCAGAGAGAGCAGGTTAAGGTTAGGTCAGCAAAACGGTTTGCTGTGAATTAGTAAAGAATAAATCTGTTGTGATGAAATGAAAGCTCTCTGATGCTGCAGCTGTAGCTGAAGTAGGTCAAGGTCTTTATTAATTAATGAGAACACCTTCAGCTGTGAGGTGGTTTTTAATGTGATGTCATAAAGAAAGGTGTGAGCCGCTGGAATATTAGCCTCAAGAGCTGAAAGGATTTTATCACCTGCTGCTGAAAGGCTAAAACCGGCACGCAGATGTTTTAATGAATCTCTCAGAGCATCACTACACCACCCTCATCTGGAATTAGTAGAATTTTGTTCTGCCTTCAAAGATGCTTAAAAAAATTATAATTTTTACTAATTTGAGACAAAAAGGCTGATAAATTCTAATTTTCTAAACAATTATGCATTTGTTTGTATTTTAAAGTGCTTTCACAGCTGTAACGTTTGGTTTGTGAACAAGAATGGAGGTGTTCTGGTGTCCGGACAGCTTTTGGACGGACTGGCATTTCCACTGACTATGGTTCATGTTCTCAACGTCTCTGTATTTCTGCTCCCACAAGAGCACCAGATGATTAAACATTTTCCATAATATGTTTAAAAATATACCTTTACCAATAACATGAACTACCATACACTGATGTCAAATAACAAAAACCGGCTAAAATAACAGACACGTGTTTTATTTTGAAATATAATGGATGCACCTCAATGAAACAAGTCTCATTTCCTGTTTGGGTCATGTAATTTCTTTAACTTCAAGAAGAAGAAGAAGAAGAAGCGGAAGAAGGACAAGAAGAAAAATAATAAGAAGAGTAGGCTTTGATCACTGGACCTCAGGGACCTGATGGGGGTGTAGGGACTGAGAAGATCACCAATGTATGATGGTGCTTGTCCGTGTAAGACCCAGAACCAGGATCTAGAAACCTGAAGGTAATCGTCAGCCAGTGAAGCTGGAAGAGGAGCGGGGTGACGTGGGTGTGTTTGCAGGACTTGGTCAGAAGCTGAGCACAGGCATTCTGGACCCTAGACGGTTCAGGGAGGTTTAGCTAATGACAATGCCGCATCCGGAAAAATAGGCTCCTGCACGAGGAAACTTTCCATAGCTCCACATCCAGATCTGAACCCAGAACAGCAGGTGTGAATGCTCTGATTGGAAGTCATTCAGAAACCAGGCTACATCTGCTCCACATTCAGTGTGAACAAGGCTTCAGTAATCTCAGTAAATTACTAAATTAAATAACCATACGGAGAAAGGAATTTAAAGTGGTTTGACCTCCATTCAACACAACATTTATGAGTATGCTGCAAGTTTGAGCTTAACACCTTCCTGTGGCCAGGTTTGCGTTACTTTCTGGGCTACAGGAGGAAACACAACTGTCTGTAGCTACGAGCCTCTTAGCTAGTTGAAAATGAACCTCACTGATATTTGAGCAGATGACTAGAATAATCAGCTCTCATGAATTAAAACACTCCAAAAGTTCCTAAGTGGCTCTCTGGAGATAGGGAGGATAGACGTATTGAACCTTGGTTGTCCCACGCCTGAGACAAGTCTAGGCTGGAGACTTTTACAGCAGGCCCCTCATCTGGTCTGCTGTCACACTTCGTGTTTTCTTCTATTGTTTCTGTGCAAAAAGAAACTGAACGATGTTACAGATGAACACGTGAACTGATTCAGATCAGATGAACCAAACTAAAAATATGAAAATGCTCAAAGGTTCATAGGAAATTGAGCCACAAACCCACAGACAGACAGACATATCTTAGTCCTGTCAACTACAATTTAAGACCAAGAAGAAACATTCTGCCCACCAAATCCAGACAACCTTTACTTTACAAGCTTTACTTTTAAGTCAAAAGACTTTTTAAAGGAGTCAGCACCTATAATACCATGAATATCTACATCCTATTTTAGTCTTTTAGACCATTAAACTAAATTGTATTGGAAAAATAAATAAAAAATGTGATTGTCTCGGACGCGCGCGGGACTGAGGAGCACGTTGATTGGTGGAAGGAAGCAGGATGCAGCTTCAGCGTCTCGCTCCAAAACAACAAAAGTTATAACTGAACCCGACCTGGCAGTGACCTACGGGATCCAACCGTGTATGTACGAGCCCGGGCCTCACCTCGTGTGTAATGGCGTCCTCCTTTGTTGTTGAGTTGGGAGAGAAGCAAGCTAACAGCAGGCATCGGCTCTTATGCTGTTGTGAAGATGGAATACACAAACCGATCGGAGTTTTGTTTCCCGTAACACGGATTATAACATGAGTCATCAACAGTAAGGCATAATTTATGCGTTTCACGTTATGAAATGAGCTTTGTTGTGCTGGTTTGTTCGCTGCTGGTTCATATTTGTTTATATTCTACCTTTGTGTCGGCATACAGGCAAATCTCGTTTTGGAATGCGCGTGCTCGTGGGGTGCATGTGAGCTGGTTGAAGAAGGCAAGATTAAACAAACGCGTCAATGTTAAATATCGGCTTCTCAGCCAGTGAAAAATCATTAGGAAGCCATTATAGACATTTTTTTAAATGGAAAAGTGAAGATTTCAGGTGATGACTCCTTTAATATTTTTATCTAAAATACTTTACTGAATTTTTTTTTCCCATAAAAAACAAAACTTTCTCTTGTTTCATTAAAATATTGTGTATTTAACTTATTGGTGAGCAGGTCAAAAATCACCAAAATAAAATAAATTAAATGTTTTGCATTTTTTAAATTAAAATAAATTGTGGTCCAGAAACTTGGTGATTTTTCCCAGCGTCTCATCAGGTACCACTGATGTAATAAATCAACCTGATTCAACATAAACGTGGCCAGTATAAAACAGGCTATTACTACAAATACGGAGCTACAGTTTCATGTGTTAGAAGCTGAGAGACACTTACTTCCAATACTCCAAATCTTAAGAGATAATTTCAGGATTTGACCAAATGACTCAAACTGAATCATTTCTCTGTGTTAGACAATCTTCATCTACACTCTGACGGGAGTTTCTCCTCCTTTAATCCATCCTGGAGACAGAGGGAGTGTGTGGTTCAGTGTGAAGAAGTGTGACTGATTGTGTGTCTACAACCATGTGTGACAGAAGAAGAACACTGGAAGCAGGCTGTCATTATGAGCTTCTTATTTCACAGGAATCTGCCATCCAGCCGGCCTCGCATAATAACAACTGATCCCCATTCTCTTCCTCTTGCTGAGGGCTTTCTGGAGGTTTTTCATAGGTATTCTACCTTATGAATCCGTTTATGTAAAAACAGCCGAAGCATCAGAGTGAAGGAGTAATCTGCTGACCTAGAATCAGTGTTTCACAGCTCGTCTACGGCTCAGTTACTGAAGTCTCCTCGTTTAGAGCAAGGTCGGACGCTGAGACGTCCACCACGTAGCTATGTCAGACTGCAGCTGCAACAGCCTATATAATGTGCTCTTGACAAAACAGAGGGGTGAACTTAGTGGCGTTTGTAACTGGATTAGCCAGAGGAGTAAATCCTTTTTAGTGAGTCTTTTCTTCTCTTTACTCTGGAGCACTTAGCTCCCTCTGATGCTGACAGCAAAGAGGGAAATTCACAGTTAAGGATTCGTGGGAGAAAAAGACGAACATCTATTATTTTTATAAATGATGTAACGTATAGTAATTTGCTTAAGCCCAATCACCACGTACAAAGTCCATTGTCTGGTATTAAATGCATGACTAAAGCTTCATCTAAACAGTTTTCTGTTTGAGTTTTGTGTTTTTTAACTGTTGGCATATTGCAGAAACAGGCTGTGCTCGTCATCACCTTCCTGGTGAGATCATGACTTTATTGATGAGATCAGAGCATCCTCAGGCCGACCTTAAACTTGAATAGAAGCTAAAAGACAAACGTATCTGAGCTCTGAGCAACATAAAAGTCTTCCCATCGATTCGCAGCTGCTCAACCCCACAGCTCTGTTTGAAACTGGGATTTTTGTCTCTCAGAAAATTGGGAGCTTACACAGATCTGGTGAGATGGGTGGAGAAATCATCCACAGCTGTGAGGTTAGTGCTGCTAGCAGAGCAGAGTCTAGGAAGAGTCCTGAATGTTGCATGACATCATGAATAAAAAAATGTTAAGAGGCTCTGATGGCTATATTTTATTTCGTGGAGTGTGTCTCTGTGCGTGTGTGTGTGTGTGTGTGTGTGTGTGTGTGTGTGTGTGTGTGTGTGTGTGTGTGTGTGTGTGTGTGTGTGTGTGTGTGTGTGTGTGTGTGCTTGTGTGTGTGAGTGAATACTTTATGTTTATTATACAGGAAGAACATCTGGAGTACTTGTAAAAGGTTTGTATTTTTGAGTTGTCAGGCTATAAGAAATATCTGTAGCTCAGGCATTTTCACAGACATTGAGTTAAAATTTGGAGTATTTGCAGTTAAAACTCACATATTTAGATCCTATATCAGTATTTTTAGGATTTAACCAAAACAACAAAAACACTAAATACACCAAAACCCACCAAACTAGATTTTACACTGCTTGTTTGTGACAGTAAAATATTTGGATAAAAATGCAATTTTATGCATTTTAACCACAATTTAAAGGGAGACTTGGCAGTTTTGGCTTGCTTTTAGCACCCCCTAGTGTCCGTTGTAGAACCGAAAGTGAAACTTATCTCCTCGCTGTGCGTTTGTCTTTTCAACACCTTAATCTAACAGCTGAAATGTCTCTTCAGCCTTCATTAGTCTACAGGAGCGGTTCATCACTAAATCAAACACATCAGATGTGTTCATGATCTAAAACATGCAGGAAACGTGCTGGAAGCAGACTGCAGCACCAGGTATGTCAGCTCAAAAGTCCCAACAGACTGGACTGGCCACTCTGAAGTTGCAAGAGGAATATTTTGTCCACAGAGGGCGATAGGGGCTGGGTGGCATTTCATTAACCCTGTAAAGGGTCATTTTAGCACATACTGGCTCAAGAACATGATTAAAAAATATGAAAAAGTTGCAAATTATCCCTTTAAACTATTGTCAAAACTTATCATCCAACCACTTCTGGCCTTAGAGCATCAGGATGAGCATCAGGATTAGTACCTTCATCAGAAACCTGCCATATCCAGTCCTATTATGTCTACTGCCCTCTGGTGGAGGAGCTACACATGGCATGAGCTAATTTTATTTCTTACCACTGTTACATTGTTATATTACATAATAAAATAAAACGGGTCATTTTATAGAGTTGTTATTGTAACATTAGCTAATAAATGGTTCCGTTTCCATCATAACTCATCGTTTTTCAGGCCTTAAAGGGTAAAGAATCATCAGTGTAATTCATCAAATAAGACAATACAAATGTTTTTGTGTCAAAAACGTTTTTTTGTGACTCTTAGATCCTACATTTAAAATGTGAACTCTGAACAACCTTTAACCATTATTCAGGTTCACCTTTTCAGAGTGGGAAGCCTCAGCCCATCTCTCCAGAAGCAGGGATTCATGGGTAATCGTTTCTGCCACAAACACTACATGGAATCTCTGTCACCACACTTTGACTATAATATAGACAAACATGTTGTTTAATGCAGTCGTTATAAAAGTGCTTCAAAGTGATTTTCATACAACACTTTTCTCATGAGATGACTGTATTTATGTCCTTCAGTGCTTTTGTCTTCAGCTACTTTCACTAAGTCTGATCATTATGTTTAATCTGACATCATCTAGAACATGACTGTATTATTATGTTTTAGGCATCAGCGTGTAGGTTTCTGTTCAATCAACACTAAGATTACGTTTGTGACTCTGACTCTTCCCCCATATCACCATCTCACCTGTCACAGAAATCCACGTGTTGGTGCACGAGTGCTCACGCTGGCTCCTATCGAGTGTAAGGTCACACTGGCTTTGACTCAGTAGGATGATGGTCTCAGCTGATGCTCAAACGACAGCTATCGGGAAGGCTTTTTAGAGCCACACACTGACAGTAATTGAGACGTGTGCTGCAGCCGGAGCCGTTATGCCACCATTCGATCGCTCTGATTGGGAGACCGGCTCAGGTACTGCTGCTAGTCCAATTTATCAGCTTTCTCTACAAAGAAAAGTAAACGTATGAAGCAATTTCACTTTATTGTTGGGTAATTAAAATGACGTATGAGTGGCTGAACTGTGATAAACTTATGTAGTTCAGATTCAGAGATTCAGGGGGCATCCTGGACAGGTCGCCAGTCCTTTACAGGGACACAGAGATGAACAAGCATGCACGCACACACACACACACACACACACACACACACACACACACACACACACACACACACACACACACACACACACACACACACACACACACACACACACACACGCACACACACACACAGTCAGGGACAAATTAGAGTCTCCAAACACCTGACATTCATGCTTTTTGGTCTTTGGGTGAAAATTAAAGAACTAGAGAAAAACCCCACACACACACACACACACGCATGCACACACACACACACACGCATGCACACACACCTACACATATGGGGAGAACATGCAAACTTTACACAGTTAGCCTGGATTGGAACCTTCAACCTTCAGTCCTGCAAGCCACAGCCCGTTTTTATTATCATCAGCACCAACATGTGACTATGTGCTGCTGTTATAATACTGAATGTGTCTAAATATAGCTTTTATTATTTTTCCTTGTATTTTTTCTTCGTGGCTAAGGCCCATACTTGAATGCCCAGCTGACGGATCTCTTGTGATGGTTTAACCATCTTTGAGGAATTCAGAACATTCTGCCAGAGGGAGAAAAAAACCATCAGGTCTAAGATATATTAAACTTGGACTAAAGGTTTAAGAGGTTAAATATTCTCATCATAAAACAACAAGAGAAGATGACCAGGACTCTAGCAGGACTCAACCCACAGCATCCCGTTCATTCATCAGTGTAATCTAATAGAGTCAAATTTCACAAACCAAGTTATGCAGGAAGCATATGGTGTGTGCAAATGTTCTCACACGCTTTTATTTCTCTGCCTCTGCCTGCATGTGTCCCTCACACAGAGACTCATACTCTTAAATAGACAAACTGTCTTCATATCTCATTGCCAGACACGCTGAGCTGTAAACAACATGTCCCTGTAAAGTGATTATGTTTGGAACGAGCGCGGACAGGCAGACAGACAGAGCATGTGCACCGAGTGGCTGTGGATCGCTGATTATCTGTCCTGTCTGTCTGTCTGTCTGTTTGTCTGTCTGTCTGTCTGTCTGAGTTGTGCTATTATTTCTCTGCAGCAGCACTGAATCCCCACACACTGAAACGACATGTCGGTGTAACAAATGGCTGCCTAACATCGTCATGTGGATGCAAAGCTGCAGAGAAATGTCTGGAAGCATACATTTATCAAGCCAATCAGTGCCACACAGCTACAGCTACATGTGCAGAACAAAAAAACAAACAAACACACATCCCAAACACTTTGTTTCCATTAGGATCAACTGTGTTGGTTTTTTGAGTCATCTGGATTTTTCAAGGTCTTTCAAAGGTTTACTTTGGACTTTGGTTGCTTTTTCACTCAGTCTCTCTGACTGGTCCCTGAACCCGACCATGATAGCAGGTTGTGTAGTGTGTGATTTAAAAAATTAGCAAATGAACAGTGTCTTTTAACAAACAAGAAAACAAAATCTGCATTTTCATCAGTTTATCAACTGTGTTTAGTAACTTTAATAGCTGTAGCTAAAAGTCTGTTACAGATGTGAGTCTTTGTGAATGTCTGCTATAACAAAATGTCCAAAGATCCAGTTGGTTGGTTGCTAAGTTGTCTGTTTTTTCCTTTTGCGTTAACCCTGTGGTTCATCCTTTTTATGCCTGAATGAGTCATTGGTAAGAATTAAGATGCTAAAATCCTGAACTAAAATGTTCAAAAATGAATTGAAAACCCTTTAGAAAGTATGAAAGTATCACTGAAGAGCATCAGAAAAGATTACAAGAGTCTGGCTTTGGAAACAACATAAAAACAGAGATGATTCAAGATTTTTTTACAGTTAAAAAAATACATTTTTTCATAAAACATGAGTAAAGGGTTGTGAGTTAAACGAATCTTTATACTGAACAAATCAGAAGCGGAAGAGTTAGGGTTAGCTACACATGATAAGACTGTTTAAACTCTAGCTTTATTAAATCAAAGTGACCACAACCAGAGAAATGTGCCTGACACACGCAGCAGGACTCGTTGTTTAGCAGCAGGTGGCCTTATCTTGTTTAAGCACGGGTCAAACTCACAGCAGCAGGTTAAACACGAGGAATCATGTTCCACTGGATGGAGCTACGCTGTTAAATGTTGTTTCCTTATGAGGCAGCATTGCTGTCATGAGTCACCCGTGTGCCTCCTATGGGCGTTCAGCTGAGTGTTTTGTTTATGGATGGTGGGATATTGCTTGTGCTGTCTTGGGGGGGCATTGAACATTTATTACTTTATCTTGTGTTTATTCTCCTCCCTCTCTTCTGTCCGTGTGTGCAGCTCCAGAGACTAAAACGCTCGCTATCCTTCAAGACAATGATGCGCAGCAAAAGCGTGGAGAACTTTTTTCAGAGATCCTACAGCGACGCCCGGCTGCCCCCGGACTTCATCACTGACCCACCTCCTCCGTCTCCCCCCCTCCCACCTGGATCTCCTCTGGTCTGCGAGCGTTCGCCATCCATCTCGCCGTCCCTCAGCCCAAACCCCTCCATCGCCTCCCACTCCCCGTCTCTCAGCCTGTCCCCATCGCTGCCTGCCAAGCCGGCCCGAATCCAGATTAACCACTGTTTCCAGGACCATGTCTTTAGAAAGCCCACCAACTGCCAGCACTGCAAGCATATGATAGTGGGTAAGGAGCTAAGTTTTATTTTTCTTCAGTGGAGCAAACCAACACATTTTTAAACCTGGTCAGAAACAAACAGTGGCCATCTGTGGGGTGCCAGTCATAAAGTAAAACATCAGACTTTTAACAGCTTCATTTTGCCACAATCAGCTCCTCAAAACACTGAAGCAGGATGTGAAACCCTGGTAACACTTTACAATAAGGGTGCCTTTATTAACGTGACTTAGTGCATTATTAAGCATTAATAAACAAAGGGTCCCTTATATTTAGCTAGCTTGACACTGAAGAGATCCCCTATTTCTCTTCTCAGAGTTTGATGGAAAGACTGTAGCCTGTTTTATAAAACAATGGCACCACTTTACTGCAAAGCGCAGGCGCCATCGGGGTCGTTCATAAGTGGTCAGCCTGTGGCGGTAATGTG
The DNA here is from genome assembly GCA_006937985.1 of Aphyosemion australe. Taxonomy (NCBI): domain Eukaryota; kingdom Metazoa; phylum Chordata; class Actinopteri; order Cyprinodontiformes; family Nothobranchiidae; genus Aphyosemion; species Aphyosemion australe. The sequence goes on along the minus strand of SSNS01000448.1, from coordinate 87,733 downwards.
GCGTGATCGTGTGTTTTTTAGAAAAGATTACACGATGGCGGTATAAAGGGTGTACAGTGGTGATCTCCACGCTGTCAACTCACTGTCATGAATTTCCTTTTAGCTTAGACGTAACTTGTTTTTCATCCCGATTGAAGCTACGCTCAAATTTTTTCACGGGTTGCTCCAAAAGGTGGCTGTCCTTGTCCTGGGGTCTGCCTGTACAAATGACCCATGGTTAAATAAAGTCACAATCCATGAAACACACTGTTAGACATTAGGTAGGGGATCTCTTCACCTCACTTTTATTTTGGTAAGCTATTTCTGCATCGAAACAGTCAGAATATTTTGTTGAAAACTCTCACATTTGGATGTAAATTTCTATATTTCAGCTGGATTTCAAATATTTAGATGTAACTTTATATATTTAGGTTTAAGTCTATAACTTAAAATGTGTTTAGATTATGTTATAGTTTTATATACAGTATATATATATATATATATATATATGTATATATATATATATGAATATATATATTTGAAAACATTGTGGTGACATTTAGCCATTACCTTTTTTATTGTGTTTTTAAATGATTAATTCATAACCTTCCCTCCAAAGACACTCGCGCTCTTTTGGCTGATGAGAGAATAAAGTCAGTTTTCACCAGAAAGTTAAAGTTTGTAGAGAGTATTTGGAGTTAGACTAGAGAGAAAACATAATCTTGGTAAAAATGTTCTCTTCTCACTGTCTGGTTTGTTTTAGCTTCATTTAAGACCCATTTGCTAAAACTTTGCTTCATTCCTTCAGAGCAGATCTAGCTCAGAGCTACTTTTATACCCTATTTGCTGCTTGTGTGAGCTAATAACCGCCAGTATTTCTGCTAAATCTGCTTTCTGTCAGTGTGACTGATTACAGTGCCCGAGCTGCTCCCTTGTGTTTGCATCTGTGCTGTTGTTTTGCATGCGTTGTGGGTTTTATTTATGTAATGCATTGCCTTGCTCTGCTCATCAGCAGTCCTCAAATAAAGTCTGGCCTCTTTCTTCCAGTTAAGCTGATTAAGTAGAATCAATTTTCCTCTTAAAGGTAAAAAAATCGTTTCTTCAAGCCTGCTGATATTTCTTCCTGCTACGTAAGTGGCTTGTTGATGGTATTCACAGCCACGACAAATTCACAAATCGGTTTTCTTTGGTTCAGGCGATAAAAAGGGTTTCGTGCTCTTCATAATTAAAAACACAATGAATAGTAGTTATCTCATCACAAAACAAATTAGGAGAAAACATCTGGATGCTAAAGAGGATTTTATCATTTCAACACTTCAAATGGAAAACAAACAAGCTTGATGAATCACTGCCAAATCGGTTATGACTGAAATATCTCCAGCTGGTTCCAATCTTGTTAGTTTTTTGTAAGAGGAGCTGTTGATCGTGAAGCTGTCAGCTCCTGCCCTGTCTGCTCCGTCAGCCTGATAAAACAGGGACAGATCTGGATCACCTTCTTCTGTGATCTGAAGACCACATTGGTTTCTGCAGCCTGCCATGCCCTTTATGTTGTCGTTTTGTTTTCTTACATGTCTGTTCCCTGCCCTCATTTTGCCGCCCGCCTCTGTCTCTCTCTGCAGGAAACTCCAAACAAGCTCTGCGGTGTAAAACTTGCAAGATGGCTGCCCACCTGTGGTGCACCTCAGAGCTATCGCAGCAGCAGTGTCATGGGAAGGTACATGTACACACCAGCTTCTGCCACCATTCATAGTTTACTGCATCAACATATAACAGACATGGGTAAAATTCTGTTAAAGGAAGAAAAACCCAAAACAGTCACTGACAAAATATTTAATAAAGTAAAAAAAATGTTGATAATCAATTCATTAGAATAAAAGTTGCTTTTTCTAAATATCCCAAATAAAAACAACAAAGGAAAAGCCTGATGTGATCATGGGGACATGAACTAAAGTATCACAAGAGTCTTCAGTCTACCTGTTTAAAGGATGTAAAGTAGTCACAGGGCTGTTTGGTGTCAGGGTGTGTACCACATGTGGACCACAATAAGCTGAGGACAGAGTTGTCTTTGGAGATTAAAAAGACAATGACTGACAAGCATGTTTATTATAAAGGCCAGAAGGCCATCTGCTACTTTTATTTGCTGCTTGTGTGAGCTAATAACCACCATGGTTCTTGGAAAGGTTGGGTCCAGCTGTGGGCAGGAAGGATCTTCTGACTTAGAGCAGATCCGAAGAATCCTCTGAATTAAAGTCTTTGTTGCTGAGTTTTTTGAAGAGGGTCAGGATGTCCTCCTTTGTCCAGTCAGCTCCAGAGTTGTCCCCAGAACAGAACCAGCTCCATCTCTGATACAAGGCTGTTTGAGCCAAAGTGGATTAACGGATGACGACTAAGGAGGACACCACTGTTGAAAGCAAACCATAAAAATGTGATACTGGAATATATCAAAAAGCAAAATAAGCCCCGACACTTCTGGAAGAGTGCCCTTTGGCAAATCACATCTCTTCAGTTCAGTTATAGACCTGCTTCACATCTGGACCAGGAAATCTTGAATCCAATGAATTCTCTAGACTACTGAGGCACTTGGCTCAGGAGAATGTTTTGTGGTTGAAGTCTGCAACTTTTAACTTAATGATTTTTGCCCATTTGGGTGCCTGCAGTAAATGAAGATGTTACATCCAGATGTTTATGTTTCTATGCTTCATCATTACTACATGTGTGAGAGCTGTGAGACAGCAGTGAGCTGTGAGACAGCAGAGAGCAGTGAGACAGCAGTGAGGTGTGAGACAGCAGTGAGGCTTGCTGCAGGAGTGACAGAGGAGGTCAATGTGGAGGTGGTGGGACTGCATCAAGGATCGGCTCTAAGCCCCTTCTTGTTTGCTTTGGTGATGGACAGGCTGACAGATGATGTCAGACAGGAGTCTCCATGGACTGTGATGTTTGCAGATGACATTTTGATCTGCAGTGAGAGCAGAGCGAAGGTAGAGGAAAAGCTAGAGGTGGAGATGTGTACTGGAAAAGAGAGGAATGAAGATTAGTCGCAGCAAGACAGAAAACATGAGTGTAAATGAGAGGAACACAAGTGGAACAGTGATGTTACAGGGAGTAGAAGTTAAGAGGGTAGAGGACTTTAGGTACTTAGGGTCTACGGTCCAAAGCAACAGAGTGGTTGAAATGGGTGGAGAAAAGCATCAGGTGTGATAAAAGCTTTCAGCAAGAATGAAAGGACAGGTGTAGAGGACAGCAGTGAGACCAGTCATGGTGTCTAGTTTAGAGACAGTGTCCATGAGGAAAAGACAGGAGGCAGAACTGGAGGTTGTAGAGCTCAAGATGTTGAGGTTCTCTTAGGGAGTGACGAGCATGGATAGGATCAGGAATGAGTCCATCAGAGGGACAGATCAGATGTTCTGGAGATAAAGTCAGAGAGGCCAGACTGAGATGGTTTGGACATGTCCAGAGGAGAGACAATGATTCCATAGGTAGAGCCACCAGGCAGGAGACCTAGAGGAAGAGCAAAAGGAGATTTATGGATGCAGTGGAAGGGTAAGAGGATGCAGAAGATCGGACTAGACAAATGATTTACTGTGGCGTCCCTGAAGAAACAAGTCGAAAGAAGAAGACTGAGGTATTACAGCGACTCCTCCTCAGTGTAATTAAAATACCTCCACAGGTTACATCCTTAAGTAATCCCCTCAAGAACTTACATGTGAAAAAAGTAGCTGATGTTTTGTAATCTAACTCCAAAGTGTTCCAAGGTTTGGTTTATTTTTCTCCGTGACTTTGTGCACCTGTCAGGAGTTTTGGACTGAAAATGATCTGATGAAGCTATGAAAACTGGAAGAAGTAAAGTGGAAAGAACCAAGAAGTCTTTCATTTATTTAACAAGAAGTGTGTGAAGTTTAGTTCAACCATCTCCTGCATCCCTTGGAATAATTTACGTAAAATTTACAATTCAGCCCCAAGAAATTCACTCATGGAATTTTTATTAAAAGTACACACTCACACATCTAAATATTATGATGAACCTGCAAATATTCTCTCCAAACTGGAATTGATTTGAGCGTCTTCTGTTTATCCCCTGGTGCCAGGGACATTAGCATGCAGCAGGAGGCTGCTGAGCAACTTGGAGAAATTTTAAGAGCAGCGTGCTAAGGCAGCTCAGTGCAGCCTGACAGCTTTGCACGAACACAGAAGCAGATGTAGGAGATTGAAAAGGGCACTTAAAGGTGAAATATGATCAGCCTCTAGAATCTGACAATCTTATCTGAAATTAAAGGTGTCACTCGTTACTTTTGATTCCTCTTCTTGACTTGACAAAGAGAGAAGCTGATCTGCAAGTGGAGACAAGCTGAAACATTTATGGAACTTAATTCAGTGTGAAATTGCAGACATGTAGACACAGAGATCATGCCTGTGTGTGAGCCGTGTGCACACATGGAAGTGGTTCAGTGGATTCACTGTTAAACCGCTGTGGCAGAAACGGGAGCTCTTCCTGCAGCAGGTGCTAGTGTGCATGCACGTCATTGTGACTCGATGTGTTTCTGATTCAGTTATTTTCATACGACTCCATTAAGGTCCTGGAATCACTACACAGTCCGGTCCATTTTCCTACGGGCCGAGTCTATATACAGGAAGTAATGGAAGCTGAAAAAGTCATTCTGCTTTCTGCTTTCCTCCATTAGTCTGGAGCATTCAAGCGAAACTTCAGCTCGCCGATGCTCGTCAATGACCAATTGGCTGTCGTAAAGGAAGTTCAGCCAAGCCAAGGTGAGCTCTCTCCAAGTGTACACGTGTGTGTGTGTGTGTGTGTGTGTGTGTGTGTGTGCGTGCGTGTGTGTGTGTGTGTGTGAGTGAGCTTGTTTGTTTGCGCTTTTGTTTTGTGACGTTGCTCTGTCTAGTGATTTGGTTTATTTTTAGATTTTTGTTTTTGCGCCGTAACAAAACGGCTTTCATCTGACAAATGTGGAGCACGAAGTGGAAAAAAGACCCAAAAAACCCCCAACTGATAAAGAGGAAAAACAAATCCAGCTCCTCCGGTGGACGGTCTGCACCCTGAAAGTGTGTGCATAAATATTTATAAGCCCTGATGTTTATGTTTTTTAATCTCTGTATATGATTTGCGCTGGAGAAGTTTAATGTCCGCCTCTGCAGTTTGCATGTTGAACATCTTCATAAACATTGAAATGCGATGTAATTTATGACGAGGGTGAGCAATAACCAGCTCTCTCCTGAGCTGCAGCCATATTTCACAGAGAATCCTCCCCACTGGCTTCCAAACACACTCTGAATTTTTAACGTTTGTCAGATAAAGCAAGTAAAACTAAAAAATGCAGCTTTTTTTTAACCCTGAATTTGTTCACCATCTCTAGATGGTGGCTTGCTTTACCGATGGAGATGAAACACTGCTTCATCTCAGGAAGTGGCCTGCTGAGAGTTAGCTTATCATGCTGTCACTTCCTTGTTGTGCTCATCCATCAGGACAAAATTAACCATCATCACCTTCAGCGCCCGAGACTCCGCAGGGTCTGCTGAGGCTGCAACCTGCCGAGCTCCCAGTCACACAGCGTCCTCTTAATTAAAGTGTTCTCAGTTAAACAGCTCATGTTAAAACACAGAATGGTGGGGGTTCTTTAGGCAGGCAGTTAGACACATTTCTGACATTTCTGACTGGTCTGTTAAATATAGTCCATTAGTTACGGTTATAAATAGATTTAGTTTCATTGTCAGAAATGTTTAACATACGTTTCATCTCTCTGTTTTGTTTTTTGATAGCAAATTTAGTTGATGAACNNTATATTTAGGTTTAAGTCTATAACTTAAAATGTGTTTAGATTATGTTATAGTTTTATATACAGTATATATATATATATATATATATATGTATATATATATATATGAATATATATATTTGAAAACATTGTGGTGACATTTAGCCATTACCTTTTTTATTGTGTTTTTAAATGATTAATTCATAACCTTCCCTCCAAAGACACTCGCGCTCTTTTGGCTGATGAGAGAATAAAGTCAGTTTTCACCAGAAAGTTAAAGTTTGTAGAGAGTATTTGGAGTTAGACTAGAGAGAAAACATAATCTTGGTAAAAATGTTCTCTTCTCACTGTCTGGTTTGTTTTAGCTTCATTTAAGACCCATTTGCTAAAACTTTGCTTCATTCCTTCAGAGCAGATCTAGCTCAGAGCTACTTTTATACCCTATTTGCTGCTTGTGTGAGCTAATAACCGCCAGTATTTCTGCTAAATCTGCTTTCTGTCAGTGTGACTGATTACAGTGCCCGAGCTGCTCCCTTGTGTTTGCATCTGTGCTGTTGTTTTGCATGCGTTGTGGGTTTTATTTATGTAATGCATTGCCTTGCTCTGCTCATCAGCAGTCCTCAAATAAAGTCTGGCCTCTTTCTTCCAGTTAAGCTGATTAAGTAGAATCAATTTTCCTCTTAAAGGTAAAAAAATCGTTTCTTCAAGCCTGCTGATATTTCTTCCTGCTACGTAAGTGGCTTGTTGATGGTATTCACAGCCACGACAAATTCACAAATCGGTTTTCTTTGGTTCAGGCGATAAAAAGGGTTTCGTGCTCTTCATAATTAAAAACACAATGAATAGTAGTTATCTCATCACAAAACAAATTAGGAGAAAACATCTGGATGCTAAAGAGGATTTTATCATTTCAACACTTCAAATGGAAAACAAACAAGCTTGATGAATCACTGCCAAATCGGTTATGACTGAAATATCTCCAGCTGGTTCCAATCTTGTTAGTTTTTTGTAAGAGGAGCTGTTGATCGTGAAGCTGTCAGCTCCTGCCCTGTCTGCTCCGTCAGCCTGATAAAACAGGGACAGATCTGGATCACCTTCTTCTGTGATCTGAAGACCACATTGGTTTCTGCAGCCTGCCATGCCCTTTATGTTGTCGTTTTGTTTTCTTACATGTCTGTTCCCTGCCCTCATTTTGCCGCCCGCCTCTGTCTCTCTCTGCAGGAAACTCCAAACAAGCTCTGCGGTGTAAAACTTGCAAGATGGCTGCCCACCTGTGGTGCACCTCAGAGCTATCGCAGCAGCAGTGTCATGGGAAGGTACATGTACACACCAGCTTCTGCCACCATTCATAGTTTACTGCATCAACATATAACAGACATGGGTAAAATTCTGTTAAAGGAAGAAAAACCCAAAACAGTCACTGACAAAATATTTAATAAAGTAAAAAAAATGTTGATAATCAATTCATTAGAATAAAAGTTGCTTTTTCTAAATATCCCAAATAAAAACAACAAAGGAAAAGCCTGATGTGATCATGGGGACATGAACTAAAGTATCACAAGAGTCTTCAGTCTACCTGTTTAAAGGATGTAAAGTAGTCACAGGGCTGTTTGGTGTCAGGGTGTGTACCACATGTGGACCACAATAAGCTGAGGACAGAGTTGTCTTTGGAGATTAAAAAGACAATGACTGACAAGCATGTTTATTATAAAGGCCAGAAGGCCATCTGCTTCTTTTATTTGCTGCTTGTGTGAGCTAATAACCACCATGGTTCTTGGAAAGGTTGGGTCCAGCTGTGGGCAGGAAGGATCTTCTGACTTAGAGCAGATCCGAAGAATCCTCTGAATAAAAGTCTTTGTTGCTGAGTTTTTTGAAGAGGGTCAGGATGTCCTCCTTTGTCCAGTCAGCTCCAGAGTTGTCCCCAGAACAGAACCAGCTCCATCTCTGATACAAGGCTGTTTGAGCCAAAGTGGATTAACAGATGACAACTAAGGAAGACACCACTGTTGAAAGCAAACCATAAAAACGTGAGACTGGAATATATCAAAAAGCAAAATAAGCCCTGACACTTCTGGAAGAGTGCCCATTGGCAAATCACATCTCTTCAGTTCAGTTATAGACCTGCTTCACATCTGGACCAGGAAATCTTGAATCCAATGAATTCTCTAGACTACTGAGGCACTTGGCTCAGGAGAATGCTTTGTGGTTGAAGTCTGCAACTTTTAACTTAATGATTTTTGCCCATTTGGGTGCCTGCAGTAAATGAAGATGTTACATCCAGATGTTTATGTTTCTATGCTTCATCATTACTACATGTGTGAGAGCTGTGAGACAGCAGAGAGCTGTGAGACAGCAGTGAGCTGTGAGACAGCAGTGAGGTGTGAGACAGCAGTGAGGTTTGCTGCAGGAGTGACAGAGGAGGTCAAGGTGGAGGTGGTGGGACTGCATCAAGGATCGGCTCTAAGCCCCTTCCTGTTTGCTTTGGTGATGGACAGGCTGACAGATGATGTCAGACAGGAGTCTCCATGGACTGTGATGTTTGCAGATGACATTTTGATCTGCAGTGAGAGCAGAGCGAAGGTAGAGGAAAAGCTAGAGAGGTGGAGATGTGTACTGGAAAAGAGAGGAATGAAGATTAGTCGCAGCAAGACATAAAACATGAGTGTAAATGAGAGGAACACAAGTGGAACAGTGATGTTACAGGGAGTAGAAGTTAAGAGGGTAGAGGACTTTAGGTACTTAGGGTCTACGGTCCAAAAAGCAACTAGTGTGTGGAAAAGAGGTGAAGAAGCAGGTTGAAATGGGTGGAGAAAAGCATCAGGTGTGATAAAAGCTTTCAGCAAGAATGAAAGGACAGGTGTAGAGGACAGCAGTGAGACCAGTCATGGTGTCTGGTTTAGAGACAGTGTCCATGAGGAAAAGACAGGAGGCAGAACTGGAGGTTGAAGAGCTCAAGATGTTGAGGTTCTCTTAGGGAGTGACGAGCATGGATAGGATCAGGAATGAGTCCATCAGAGGGACAGATCAGATGTCCTGGAGATAAAGTCAGAGAGGACAGACTGGGATGGTTTGGACATGTCCAGAGGAGAGACAATGATTCCATAGGTAGAGCCACCAGGCAGGAGACCTAGAGGAAGAGCAAAAGGAGATTTATGGATGCAGTGGAAGGGTAAGAGGATGCAGAAGATCGGACTAGACAAATGATTTACTGTGGCGTCCCTGAAGAGACAAGTCGAAAGAAGAAGACTGAGGCATTACAGCGACTCCTCCTCAGTGTAATTAAAATACCTCCACAGGTTATATCCTTAAGTAATCCCCTCAAGAACTTACATGTGAAAAATGTAGCTGATGTTTTGTAATCTAACTCCAAAGTGTTCCAAGGTTTGGTTTATTTTTCTCCGTGACTTTGTGCACCTGTCACTCACAGGAGTTTTGGACTGAAAAGGATCTGATGAAGCTATGAAAACTGGAAGAAGTAAAGTGGAAAGAACCAAGAAGTCTTTCATTTATTTAACAAGAAGTGTGTGAAGTTTAGTTCAACCATCTCCTGCATCCCTTGGAATAATTTACGTAAAATTTACAATTCAGCCCCAAGAAATTCACTCATGGAATTTTTATTAAAAGTACACACTCACACATCTAAATATTATGATGAACCTGCAAATATTCTCTCCAAACTGGAATTGATTTGAGCGTCTTCTGTTTATCCCCTGGTGCCAGGGACATTAGCATGCAGCAGGAGGCTGCTGAGAGCAACTTGGAGAAATTTTAAGAGCAGTGTGCTAAGGCAGCTCAGTGCAGCCTGACAGCTTCGCACGAACACAGAAGCAGATGTAGGAGATTGAAAAGGGCACTTAAAGGTGAAATATGATCAGCCTCTAGAATCTGACAATCTTATCTGAAATTAAAGGTGTCACTCGTTACTTTTGATTCCTCTCCTTGACGTGACAAAGAGAGAAGCTGATCTGCAAGTGGAGACAAGCTGAAACATTTATGGAACTTAATTCAGTGTGAAATTGCAGACATGTAGACACAGAGATCAAGCCTGTGTGTGAGCCGTGTGCACACATGGAAGTGGTTCAGTGGATTCACTGTTAAACCGCTGTGGCAGAAACGGGAGCTCTTCCTGCAGCAGGTGCTAGTGTGCATGTACGTCATTGTGACTCGATGTGTTTCTGATTCAGTTATTTTCATACGACTCCATTAAGGTCCTGGAATCACTACACAGTCCGGTCCATTTTCCTACGGGCCGAGTCTATATACAGGAAGTAATGGAAGCTGAAAAAGTCATTCTGCTTTCTGCTTTCCTCCATTAGTCTGGAGCATTCAAGCGAAACTTCAGCTCGCCGATGCTCGTCAATGACCAATTGGCTGTCGTAAAGGAAGTTCAGCCAAGCCAAGGTGAGCTCTCTCCAAGTGTACACGTGTGTGTGTGTGTGTGTGTGCGTGCGTGCGTGCGTGTGTGTGTGTGCGTGCGTGTGTGTGTGTGTGTGTGAGTGAGCTTGTTTGTTTGCGCTTTTGTTTTGTGACGTTGCTCTGTCTAGTGATTTGGTTTATTTTTAGATTTTTGTTTTTGCGCCGTAACAAAACGGCTTTCATCTGACAAATGTGGAGCACGAAGTGGAAAAAAGACCCAAAAAACCCCCAACTGATAAAGAGGAAAAACAAATCCAGCTCCTCCGGTGGACGGTCTGCACCCTGAAAGTGTGTGCATAAATATTTATAAGCCCTGATGTTTATGTTTTTTAATCTCTGTATATGATTTGCGCTGGAGAAGTTTAATGTCCGCCTCTGCAGTTTGCATGTTGAACATCTTCATAAACATTGAAATGCGATGTAATTTATGACGAGGGTGAGCAATAACCAGCTCTCTCCTGAGCTGCAGCCATATTTCACAGAGAATCCTCCCCACTGGCTTCCAAACACACTCTGAATTTTTAACGTTTGTCAGATAAAGCAAGTAAAACTAAAAAATGCAGCTTTTTTTTAACCCTGAATTTGTTCACCATCTCTAGATGGTGGCTTGCTTTACCGATGGAGATGAAACACTGCTTCATCTCAGGAAGTGGCCTGCTGAGAGTTAGCTTATCATGCTGTCACTTCCTTGTTGTGCTCATCCATCAGGACAAAATTAACCATCATCACCTTCAGCGCCCGAGACTCCGCAGGGTCTGCTGAGGCTGCAACCTGCCGAGCTCCCAGTCACACAGCGTCCTCTTAATTAAAGTGTTCTCAGTTAAACAGCTCATGTTAAAACACAGAATGGTGGGGGTTCTTTAGGCAGGCAGTTAGACACATTTCTGACATTTCTGACTGGTCTGTTAAATATAGTCCATTAGTTACGGTTATAAATAGATTTAGTTTCATTGTCAGAAATGTTTAACATACGTTTCATCTCTCTGTTTTGTTTTTTGATAGCAAATTTAGTTGATGAACCGTTTTACCATCAGACAGTTATGGTTACATTTCTTAAAGGTGTGAAACACTGAAAAACCATGTAAATAATTATAATTTCTGATTATAATGGGTCACTGAGTTTTTCATGCAGGCTGAACATGAAAATAGTCTCCTACACCTTTCTCCTGCATTAGCTTCTGATAGAAATAGACGGTGAAACTCTAGGATTAGAAAATCCTGACAGATCTATGTCACACTGTCACTTAACGTTTATGGACTCACCCATTTTGACTCATGATGGGGAAGGCTGTTGTTGGTTTAGCGTGCAGGAAACAGCAGAGATCGTCTAAACTAGCTGAAACTAACCGTTAGCATTAGCAACTCCACCACACAGCAGAACTCCTCCAGGCTTGTGTTATTTGTGGAGATAAAACATCAACGTTGCAGAGCAAACAGAGTCAGTGGTAGAGTCGTGTGGCTGTTAGCCAATCAGAGGTGAGATGTCCACATATCAGGAAATAAGACACTAAATCCTGTTGTCTGAAGATCAGCTCTGATGTTGCTCGCTTCTAGTTCCTGAAACAGGTGCACCTGTGTTTTTTTCCCCAGAGTACGACATACAAGACATTCATTCCTACTAGAGACCACTGCAAATGTAGACTAAACAAGTTAATCACACCTTTATTAGATTTACCGGTAACAAAAATAATTAATTTTATTGACTAGACATCAGCTCACCAGCAATGAGGGACATTTAACTCTGTTGTTATGGGCACTGGTTGTTCTTGAAACTTTAAACATTGCACATAAACACCCTTTGAAATGGTAAGAAAATATCTTCCTCTTCCTCTAAGCAGTATTTTATAATTTAATCTGATTTTTGCGATTATTTCCACTGCTATGTTTTCAGTCTCCTTTTGCCTCGGATGCTGAAACTCAACTCAGCTTATTCATGCTAATGTTGTTAGCCTCAGGCTAACTCATTTGACCTCATTAGCTTAGCCAAACAGCTACTATTGCAGCATTTTATTTTATTTTTGTTTTACACCAAGAGCTCAGTTCTCACTGCACAGGAATCCGACGTGTGTTTTATAGTTAAGAATGTTTTTACAGAACATCGACTCATTCCACCAAGATTTTGGCAAAAATGGGACCAACGTCGTACAGAGGTCTTAAAGCTCCAGTTCAGAGTTTTCCCCCTTTCAGCAATTATGTATAATATTTTAGAAATTCGTAAAAGTGATAGAATAACCCTGTATTGTGATATTATGTTGGCAATGTGTTGGAGTATAGCGTTTCACCGATTGCTTTAAAGGGTGCTGGGATTCAATGTAGGTCAGCATCCCCAAAAAAGGGCTGGGAATGCTTATGGCTGAAACTAAATCATCTATCAGATTGTGGATTTTTAAACCAATAATGCATTAATTCATGAGCCAGTTGAATATGGCTCAGGCTCCACCAGTTGACTCAGTTTTCATGTTTAATGATGTATTTTCTCACAGCTGCTGTAATACGGTCTGAATTTGCATTTGGAGTGAGTTCCTGTGTTGACATTACACCTCCTTTATGAGGTAAGAGTCTAATTGCTGCAATAGGACAGATGATGTTCCAAGATGTAATCTCAAAGTAATAGAAGCTGACTAATGATCTGCTTTGATTAGAAATGTATTTATACAACAAGGTGAGGATATACGTAGGAGAGGGAGTCTGAATGGTGCCAAAGCTAAAAGGATCGACCCGTTAGTGAAACATGCACAGTTCCTCATTTTACTTTGAAAATGAAATCTAAATGTTGTCCACTTTGTAAAGGATACAAATAAAACAGGGAACTAAGTCTGGTGGCAGAATTTCAGTGTGTAAGATTCCCGTTGAATTTAGAGCACATCAGAACCAACTTTAATGTGAAACTGCAAATCACTGCGTCTTTATCCTGCAGACACACACACGCGCACACACACACACACACACACACACACACCTCTGCCCTCCATTCAGCTTGTGTTGAGCAGGATGGAAAGAGGAGCAGAAATCCTGCGATAGTGCTGCAGTCTACACGAACTCCAGAAGCGAAGACTTTGAAAGGATTTCCATATTTTAAGTTTCATTTTATATTCACTTTTAACTGAACAGCAGCTCCTCCTGTTGAACTGAGAGTTGCAAAGTTATTAGAACGTCTTGATGTGATTTAAACTCTTGGCTGCCGTACCCGCACAGATCTAAAGTGGGTCACTTAGGATCAGGACTGACTGCTCCACTACGGTTATATATAGACTGGTTCCACCAAGTTTGCACAATGGTTCCGATGTTCTGTGTTATCTCAGCGTGTTGTCCTAATTGCAGCGTGTCTGCAGCAAAAGCTCCGAGTCAATTAGTATTTTATGTGTGATTTTACTCAAACGTGTGTGTGTGTGTGTGTGTGTGTGTGTGTGTGTGTGTGTGTGTGTGGTTTCAGAGGCTGTACGGAAGCGTGTAGACCCTGTCTATGCTGCCTTGCGCTATGGGACGTCCTTGGCACAGATGAGCCGTTCCAGTTTTGGCAGTTTATCAGAATCACCAACACGCAGTTTGGTATGACGTGATTACCCTGCGAGTGCGAGTAGAGGACAGTTCAGTGTGTGTTTCAAACAGAGGACGATTTACTGACAAACTTTGTTCAAATTTACTGAGTGTGGTGTCCAGTTTAGGATGTCCTCAGTTCTCAGGACAACATCCTCAGACTTTAGACAACATGGACTCACATGTCTGACTTTAGCTAAAATGCATCAGTTATCCGGAAACATGTTAGACACAAAAATAACAGTGATCTATTACAAAAACAGCTGTCAAACTAAAGCAGCAGCCAGTTTCAGGGAATAGGCTGTTGGACAAAACAGAAAAGAAACAGGAAAAAAGTTGGCAGTCAAAAAAAGAAAAAACACTGTCAGATGACAACGAACCAGATACCTAGAAGTTGTTGAATGAGAAATAATCAAGTTTTAGGGAAAAGAGCCATCAGCCAGTAAATAATTGGGTATCAGGAAAAAGTTTACAAAACAAAACAAAAACGACACTGAAGTTAGCTTCTGATTCCAACTTCTGACTTAACATTTGGCTAAAGGGCAATTCCACTATCTTTGCGTTAGTTTGTAAACTAGACTTTTCAAACCAGAGTTTGTGAAACAACGATAATTCAGCCCTGAAATATCTCCATCTAACTGGCCGTGCGCATTAGCGCGCGGGGGGGGGGGGGGGGGGGGGGGGTCGGAAGATCACTTTGTATTGACTTCTCAGAGCAAGTAGGGGGCGGCTGATTGTTGCTGCTGCAGTCTGCTCGATCCTCCGATGGGGTTCTCCGAGCAGGGGTGGAGGTAGGGGGCGGCACGCGCCGACAACGGCCCGGAGCACATCCACCAGCCATAGAGCACACCGGCCGTTCTGGGATTCTCCAGAACTTACGGATTGCAGCCCACCTCTGGTTTCACCTCTCATCAAAGAAGTTTCTTCAGTTCTGAAACTTGGATTGGGAGTAGGAGGCTTAAACCAACAAGCATGTACATTCCGCGTGGAAATGAGACGCGCGGATGGAACGTGCGTCGGAACTTGCAGCGTTTATGGTTCCTTCCTACCTTGTGCAGCTTGTCTCCGCTGTGAGCCAATATTCTCCCAGGCTTTAGGGGGCAGCATGGGGCTCTATGGCATGCATCAAACACTACACCATAGTAGAAGTAGAAATCACTGTTGTTTTACATTTTTTTACTGCTTCCTCATCTTTTCCGAGTGTAACAATTTCTCTCCACAAATTCTTAACAATATTTTGATCATGGTGATCTAGGGTTAGGGTTAGGGTTAGGGTTATGGGCCAAATCATAGAGATGTTTGTATTTATGAACCTCCGCCACTACGAGCTCTTGCCAGTCCGCCATGTTTTTCCACGTGGGACCGTCCGCGTAGTTATAAAATTTCCTAGGTGCGTGGTGCGGAAACTTTGGGCTGCGCAGAGGCCACGCAGAGGGGCGTGGTTGCTAAAATGACGTAATTTGGCCACGTGGAGCCGTGTGGACCTCGGGGATGCGTCAAGCATAAACCAACCTTTAGAAGTTGTGGTCAGAAACAAACACACTGATAGGGTAATAGAGGACACTAATGAGGCCATATGGGTCTCGGGCCCTCTCTCTATTCACTTTTGATCAATTTTATTAGCATCTTGACAACATGATTGTGAATGAGTAAGGGAGTATAACCCCTACTTCAAACTGGAGGCATCAGCGGCGCGGAAAGGCTGCGGAACGGTTTACTCGCGAGCTTCGCTGCACGCAAGTCCACACTGGGAGAATAAAGGATTAAACAATAACACACCGCTGCACTTCTCGAAGGATGCTGGGAGTAAATAAGCCATTAGGTCACACGTATAGACGTAATCCACACTGATATGAAATCGCATTGCTGCAATAGACTTTTATTTTGAAAATTGACATTTTATACTGAAACTGTGCGTGATTTCCTGTCTAGCCCTTTGTTAACCGTGGAAATTCATGTGTCCCAGAAGCGGCTCGTGGCAAAAATAAAACCTGACCCTGTCTTTAGCAGAGCGGCATGCCGCTTCTGGAATACATCTGAAAAATTCCGAATGGCGGCTGGTTTGAATCATCCCCACACACTATAATGGATTCTATTTGAAGCAGCGACGTTCTGCTGCCGTTCCACGCCACTGATGCTTCCAGTGTAAAGTAGGGGTTAGGGAGTTTTCCTCTCCACTGTCACTACATGCTTGCTAGTCTGCTGGGTTCTTTATATAGGAACATTTGAACTAATTGGCATAATGAACTGAACTCAATTGGAATGTTTACTTGGTGAAGTGCCTTGAGACGACCCCTGTCATGATTTGGAGCTATATAAATAAACTGAATTGAAATGAATGACCCTCAGCTACGGCCACATATATCTTTAGAACAATATCAGTAAAACTGGCAGATTAATAGTCATATTTGTTCTTAATCTTGATCATTTTCTAGCAAACTTTTACTTAAACTTCTTAATTTTAAAACAGTTTTGCATGCTCTTGTGACTTTTGAGAAAATTAGAGTGAAATTTTGTGCTTGTTCTGACACAACTAATCAAACATCAACGGGGTATAAAAAATAAAAGGGACCCTTTTTGACATCCTGCTGCTAACATTTTATTGTTTCCTCTATTTCCTTCTTTGAGGGGGAGGGAGTTGAGGAGAGTCAGCAGAGACAGAGCAGCATGGAGGAGGAGATAACTCAGGAGATGGGGGGTAAACACTGCTGTGTGTCTGCACGTTTGTGTCGTTTCTGCTGTGTTTACATGTGCATGACTGGCTGTGTGAGAGAGATTTAATGTGGCTGCTTGTAAAAATGTGCTAATTACATGACTGTGAAGGCCTTTCTTTATGTCACATTTATAGAAGACCTTGCAGTCCTCCCGGATCCTCCTGTTCCAGAGAGTGAGATGGAGAAAGAGGATGGAGAAGACCTGAGCAGTGAGCAGGCTCAGGTTCCTGCAGAGGACAATGGTGGAAAGGTACCGCTCTGGAAAAGTCACTTTTTGTTGTTTTAATTCTGGAATGTGTGTCTTTGTCTCACAGTCTGAGTCTTTCTGTGTCCAGGTGCCCAAACGCATTGAAGTCCACTCTTTCCACACCTACGTAGCGCTCTACAAGTTTCTGCCTCAGGAACAGAACGACCTGGAACTACAGTGAGCAAAAGCCAAACAGACACACACATGTGTGCAAGAGTGCATGTGTGTCTCTCTGTGTATCTGCACATTGCTTTAGTGTGTGTTTGGTCCGCCCCTGCGATTTGCCCTGGCGGTTGTTCCTGTAGGATGAAACGTTCCTGCCATCTGTAGAGGACGGTGCCGGGGCGCCCTTAAGGACGACTAATTATAAACACAGATCCCATCACCGCTCCCATATAGAAACCGTGGCTGAGCTTTGCTCGCAGCAGGAGAGAGGATGAAGACAATGAACAACTGAGAGATGAAAGGAGAGACTGAACAGTCTCAGGAAACAAAGTGCAAATATCAAAGTAGAAGCTCTGTACAAAGATGAAGGGCAGACATTGTGGTGCGAGGGTATTTCTGATGGTGTGTAGATAATGTAGGTAGTTGGTTGGGACGGTTAGGAGCTACCTGCTATGAGTGGGTCGTTGTACGTATGGGAAATAATGAAAAGCAAATTCTTTCAGGACTGGAGAGGTCCATTTGGACATTAGTTTCTGCTGAAGTACATAAAACCAATAAATCTATGATTCTGACCAAAGGTTCTGAGAATGACACAAATATTAGTTTGATTGTTCAGTTCTTTTAAATCTTTTGATCAGATGTTTGTGGGGGCAACAGTGGCTCAGGGGTTAGGAGTTTGTCCTGCAACCAGTGGGCTGCCGATTCAAACTCAGGCTCCATCCCTGTTAGTCGTTGTGTCCTTGGGCAAGACACTTCATCCTCCTTGCCTAATGGTGATGGTTGAAGGTACGATTGGCTCAGGTTGTGTTGCAGCCTCGCCTCTGTCAGTGTGTCCCAGGGCAGCTGTAGCTACATTGTAGCTCATCACCACCAGCGTGTGAATGGATGAATGATTCACTGCAGTGTAAAGCACTCTGGAGTCCTCTGACTCAGAAAGGTGCTACACAAGTGCGGGTCATTTATCATTTAACCATGTTTTTATGGTTACTAAAGTATAATACGCATTTCCTAGGTTTTAGAGACTTTTACTGATAGTTACATTTAGTTGATGCTAAGAGTCGATATTTAAAGTGTTGACACTTCTCTTTCACACTGGCATGCTGTCAGTTAACGTCTGGTTAAGATACTGACTGATGGACGCCCATTTTTGTTTTTATAAAGAATACTCGAAGTTGTCACTATGTAATTGTTTGTCTGCCTCAATAGTATAAAGGGAGTTTCCATGAAATGGATCCAAAATGGATGTTTTGCTCCTTGAGCCACATTAGGCTCATGACACGCCGCTCTGATATTGTTATCATCACACTGATCTCAGATGGTTGTGAGGAGTTCCTCTGGAAGGGTGTTTAGGGACCATTCTTTTTCCAAGGCTGTTCTGAAGCAAAACTGTGAGTGAGTATAGAAACAACCCCACACATGAGTATCTCAGTAGCTTTACTGTTGGCAGGACACCGTCCTTTATCCAAGTGCCCCAAACTTGTCTTTTCGCCCATGGGAGTCACATTCCCCAACCTTTAACAGAACATCAGCCTGTCCCTGATAACGCTGGAGGGAGGTGATTTCTTTGCTGCCCCTCTTGACTCTACGCCATACTCTAAAAGTCTTTTCCTTACTATGCTTCAGATGGACTCACACCTGCTTGATGCCATTCCTAAATAAGTTCTACTCTGGTGCCCACATCTAGATAAGGTCTAAGAGATGGTCCTGCTGCTGCTGGACAGTCTAGACTCTAGAGTTTATATAAACTGCCATCATAAAAACTGAGGCAGCAAAGTATGTCTGATTGATATTAGTGTCATTCTCACAGATCCTAATGCGTGCTATCTAGACATAAAGATCAAATCAGATTTGATTGGAGATTTGAAACTTAACATCTTTAGAAATGTGTCAGTAATCAGCCTAAAAACAGATTTTCTCAATGCGATGCCCTGGATAGAGGCCCATATAGATTAGAACTACTGCAGAATATGTGGGTCAAAAGAACCATGACAACAATATGTAAATCACAAGTAAAATTAGAGCAATCATCTAACTTTGGAAGAGAATAAAAGCACATTTTAGTGCCATTAAGCAGATCTGCTGTTCCCACAGTCATCAGTTAAAGTAGGTTAGTCCCACTGTTAGACACATACCTTACAGCTGCATACAGAAAACTCCAAAAGAAAAATAGTCTGCAAAATGTGTCCAAAAATATGAATTAAATTAGAAAGTAGCAGCTACTGAAGTAAAACTGGTTTAATTTCACTGTGTGTTTGAGCGGTGGTCATGTAGGACAACCAAGAGACTTTCAAGCAATTGGGACAACGTTTGTGCTCTTGTTTCTGGGACAGTGGGCGCTGTGTACCTGTGTGTGTGTTCAAACGTGGTCAGAATGGAGGCTGGGTAGGGTCAACCGAAGACCAATCCTCACCATTAGAGGTTACGATGTAGACATTCTACTGTCAGCTTCTTTGTCTCCTGCAAAAACACACCAAGACTCGTCCACATTTTACTGCCACAGCTTTGTTACCGTGTGAGCTACAGCTTTTTGTGCTTAGCTAGATAATGTAGTCTTTTGTGCTTGTTCTGCGCTCTCTTTTCTCTCTTTCCTGCACCCATCACCTCATCTCCCCACCACTCTCATCTCCTTGTCCTCTTTTCTTCTCCACCTCATTCACCTTCCCCATGTGTGCATCTTTTTAAAAATCCTTTCTCGTGTTGTATTTCCTTTAGTCCGGGCGATCGGGTCCAGGTCACAGACGACTCTAATGAGGAGTGGTGGAAGGTGGGTAATAGATCATTAGCAAACATCTGAGTGTGTGTGTATGTGTGTGAGCTTTTCGCTGCATATGTTAGTTTTGTGTCACTTTGAGGGTCCGAAAAGGTGTGCATCTAGTTTGCAAATCTGCTAATTCAAGTCCTTAAATCGACCCTTTTGTGCAAAACACCTGCTTCGTTTTTCATAAACATGGAGGCAGCCTCTTACAGGAATAGAGCATAATTTCCTCTGAAAATTACCAAAAGAGTTTAGCATAATGAACGTGACTAGTGTTTCAACCTCAACAAGGTGTTTATTGAGGCAGTAATGAGCTTCACTTACTCTCGATGGAAATAAATGTCCATGCGGGAGTGATTCTGTGTTTGTGGGGGTTTCAGTCCCAGACAGACTTATGAGTCTGGGTATGCCTTATCCACTGGCCCTGTGCTCACTGCAGGTAAAAACGTACGTATCCTTGAGTCAATCAGCACGTCCACACCAATAAATCTTTAAATGATGTATAATTTGTGACTAATGTGTTCATCACTAATGCATTTGTGAATCACTTCAGCAAACATGGCTACACCTGAGGCAGCCGGTGGCCAACAGTGAAATACAGTCATCACCAGTTTACAGCAACACAAATGGGAAGGCATCTGTTGGGCTTTTGTTGTTTTCTTTGTTGTGTTTTTTTTTTTTTCATAGAAAGCAAATCCACACATAACCCTGCAGCTTCAATGATTCATCACTGCATTCAGCACAGTTTTGATTGAATGAATAAACGAATGCGCCTCCTTGATTCTCGCTCATGAATAATTAAACAGATGATGACAGCCTATCTGGAAAGCATAAATAAAGGAAAAGAGCTCTCATCACTCCCCACAACACCTTTTTTTAAATTGACTCATCTACAAGTGTGACACCTCAGTGTTTCTATGGGGTGCTGACAGCAAAACAGACACATTAAAGAATAGACAATTGCTACATTTAACCTCGTTTATGTCTTCCATACAATAACAAGAAGTGAGAAGGTTTTATGCACTTCTTTCTACCACATTTATTTAGGAATATCCAATGTTAAATTCAAACGATAATATAAAAAAATTCATATTTAGATTCTATTAGGTTAATTTTAATTATTCTAAACCCAATTTGTTAAAGGTTGAATATGGAACAATTTAATAAAAAGCTATATTTTAATTAAAAAATGGGCACGACACTGGGTTTATGTTTACATTTACCAGCCAGTAGAGGGCACCATTGCGGGTTGCCAAATATGGTAAACAGTCCGCTCGGCACAGCGAGACTGGCACTGTGGAAAATGGCGAACTGGGCAAGTCAAGCAGCTGCTTCTGAGCCCAGATGATGTCGTTATCCTTCTCAGAAGAGGAGCGACCATAAAAGATCTAAATCCAGAGTGAGTTTAGGTCGTCACTGGACACGGTGCTGGCTGGTTACTTCACGTATCGGCAGTGAACCTGGCATTCTGATGGCTGGAAACCTTGTTCTATTGTTGCAACTACAACCTCCACACACTAGATGTTGCTTTGATGCTCATGTTCCATATTCAACCTTTAAGTCGAAATGCTGAAATCTAAATAGTTTGGTGTTAAACTAAATATTCTGCGAACATGCAAATTCAGACTGCCAAAAATAAAAAATTACTTACCAAAATAAAAGCAGGGTGACAAAATCCCAACATCTCAAAGTTGCTTTGATGGTAGGTTTGTGTGAGTTAATTCAACCAGAGAACATTTTTAAGGCCATTTGGTTTCTCTGAACACATCCAGATAAAACAGACTCAAGGATCTCTTTCATTCTTTTAAACTGTTTCTTCTCTTACGGCAATTTGAATTTGCATCTTAGCTACTTATTCATTTTAAAGTCTTCACACTTAATATTTAAATTTTGACTTTTAGATTTAACTAAAACTAAACAGTTTTTTTTCTTCTTTGCTCTCCAGGGTAAAAGTGGTGACAAAGTTGGATTTTTTCCTTCCAACTTTGTGCAAAGAGTCCGACCAGGAGAGCGGGTTTGGCGAGTCGTCCAGGGGTTTTCTGGCAACCGGGACAAAGGACACATGGCAGTGAGGGAATCCCAGGTACAGTCAACTGGTGTTGGCTAGGATCAGCCGCTGTTTGGATCTGTGTTTATTCAGATTTGCTTTAATCTATTTACCTTACAAATGCCATTCTGTTAAGTCCTATATCATTGATTTTTTTTATTAATCAAATTGTTAAAACCAAATGTCAATAAGAAAGCTACATACATGTGTGAAACTTTTGTAAATGTGTTTGGAATTTATAGCCAATTATAACAAGTCATTCAGCAAACACGTATATCTTTTTGGATTCATCTATATAATGAAAGCAAAATGAGTGACTTGTTTTGATTGTAGTTGAGCTCTTTAACACATTTTAATTGGGGCTGGAGCTGGTGCTTTGATGTTTGAAACAGAATTAAAGGGTTCCTAACTAGAACTGAAATGCACCAGAATGCAGTTTACAGTTTGTTCAGTGAAATGTCTAACCTCAAACCAACCATAAAACCTTCTTATGTTCAGTTTTAATATTGAAAGCTCTGGATATCCCGGACAAGCCCCCAATATGTCACAAGATGTTAACTGCAGCTAATAAATGTAGGGCAGGACTTTGGCATTCTCAAATGAACATAGAAGAGGTGGACTGCCTTAGAAGCAGCCATGATTCTATCTATCATAACAGGTTTTGATAACTGAGCCAACGCACCAAAGAGACACTCGTGTACTGCCACTGGGCCGGTCTAGATGAAAAGCTGCTGAACACTAAGAGCTTCTCTCTATTTCAGACCTAAAACTCTGTCACGTCTGCTTCGTCTGATACTAGTTCATGATAAAAGACAGATAGTTCCCTTTTAACAAACAGAAAACTAGCACACACTGGAGAAAGAAACTGATTTGTTTTGTGTGCAGGATGAATATGTTTCAACTGAAAGTTGTTATCAGCATGAGTCAGAACTACAAGTGCAACAATATCAATAATTTAGTAATATTTAAGCTCCAATCGCTACAATATGGCTCATAAATCGAAAAGAATATTTGTCTAATGATCAGGTCTTTTGTTATCCCTCGTTTTAAGAAAGAAGAAGAAGAAACTGGAAAATTAGCTTTTTGCATCAAGGCCCTTCACCTACCCTACACAGCCTTCTATCTCCATGACTGATTAGTCAATTTGGATTATTGACACCTCTTTTGGATCACTGGGGCCAATAGAATCAAGTGTTACTCACCAAAATTAGATAATATATAAATTGTTGAAAGATTATTGGTAAATTTGCAATACTGCAAAAAACAAATATACATATTAAAATTTTTTTTTTATTTCACACTGCAATAGCACTTTATCCTTAGAAGAAACAAATTAATCGCAGAATCAGTAACAAGGAGCCAATCTTGTATTGGATAAATAAATCCTAGCAACATAATAATTTCTCATTCCTGTTTTTAAATGTGAAAGTTCCAAGTGCTTTCCTTTCTGGCAAAGGTTTGCCTCAGATTTTTCATGTTTTTAAATGAATCAAATCTTAAAAATCTGTCACTATAATGAATACCTTGAGTGTAAAATAAATATTCAGACAGGTAAAACATCTTATAATGAATTAATTTCCATCTTCTATTGCTAGATTTGCGTCGGGAAGCGAGAAGATGGTGAGGTGTTTCTGAAGCTAAGCAGCGGGAAGAAAAGAGGCCTGGTCCCAGCAGACTCCATCGAGGAGATCTGATCCTGCTCCTGCTTCCACGCCCAGATCCAAACATCACCACTAAACCTTTTCCTGCTTTCCGGAGAGAAGACAGCCTCGGCTTCTGAAACCAAACAGAAAACGAACATTTGTGCAAAACCACCTCTGATAAACACCATGTGTCTCAGTGAAAGGCTTATTCCAGTTTCCTGTTATCCCAGTTCTCCGTTTTTCAAAGTCAACGTTTAGGCAAAGGGAGCACGAGTAAGTGTGCTTTCATGTGTTTGGATCAGATTTAGTTTTCTCCATCAAAAACGTGGGACGATGCTGAATCCTGGGAACATCATGCTTGTGTCAGTGTCCTTTTCTTGCTTCTTCCCACTCAGCGTGTCTCATCTCTATCTGCTCATTTAGGGACTTTTTTTTACCCTGGGGAATATCAGCTTCTTGTAATGCTTTGTATCAAGAAATTCCTGCCAAGAACGTCTACTGCCATCTATGGAAAGCTATACTGCCACTCCGAGAGTCTGCAGAACGAGATGAAAGAAATGCACAAACTTCCTTAATGTCTGCATCAGACTTTTAAATCCTTTTACCAAATAAAGGCTGCAGGAATAATCATTTAAAAAAGCTTTGCAAAGGAAAAACTGCAGCTCTGGGGATCTACGCTCTAATTTGCATAACAGAACAATTCAAGAAAAGGCTTCATCTGTTCAGTTTGAAGCCCTAAAACACTTGATAGACTAAGATTTACCCAAATAGTGACTTTTGCAGCTGAGAACTTGAACTTAAAATTTTAGTTGCTCATGAATAATTCTGTGCTTGTTGACCTCTGAGCATCATTGTTGTTTATTGCATCTTTTCATGTCGCTGTTCCAGACAAAGAGGAAGAAAACAAAAAGAGTTTCTTCAGGAAATGTTTTAGAACTTCAGAGCTAGAAAAAGAAAAGTGTCAACGAGTGTGAAAGTTACAAATGGAAGAAGCTGTTCTGTTTTCACACGACGGCGCCCGCTGTGCACACAGAGGTCGCCGTCTGCTGAGACTTGCTTAAGAGCCACAGCGCTGCCCTGCATTTTAACGCGTTCTCTACAGCTCGGAACAGTAGGAAATCAACTGCAGCCAGTGTGCCTAACATAAAAAAAAGACAACCTATTGAGGGCCTTTCTGGCCGTGGCGAGGATTATAGGTTTCACTGACAGTCTGGAGGAGGAGCGGCGCAGTGGGACGAATGAGGCGAGCGTTGAAGCGTTGTGAGTCAGTCTGCGTTGAGGCGATGGCGTACCCATGGGTGCACAAGTTGTTCATTGATCAAATGTCAGCCTTCCATCTTCCACTTTGGCCTCTGTTGTCCTCTTGTTATTGATGTGACTGGTCAGCTGTGACATAAACACATTTCTGCTTGTATGCCAGCTGGATATCTCAGACATTTATGATCCACGCACATATTTTGCATGTGGGAGATAATAAAAATGACTTAAAGCAGTAAACGCAATAATAGGAGGATGAATTATTATATCATTTAGGTCTTTTACTGGTTTTATTTGGGCAGATTTAGGTTAAAAAAAATTTTTTTTTCTAAATTTCACTTTAAAAAGTGCAACAAATAATCATCTCTTCTTGTAAAAATATCAACAAAAAGCAGCACTTTATTGTAATTTACCTGACTAGTTAGTGATTTCTTTTGATATCTTTAGGTGCAGCTTCACCGTAAAGCTCCTTGTGTAATGAGCAGATAGCATGTGTCCGTTTGTAGATAACAGCACAAACAAAACGATCAGAGAGAAAAGGGTGGATTTATGTCAGCGCCTTGTTATCTTACACAGCATCCAGCGTTTTGTCTCATCACACCAGATTCCTAAATTTCAGATTGATGTTTCATGTCAAGGGTCAACGGCTGGCAACTTACCTCAATAAAATGTCTTTATAAAAATGTTTTTTTGTCACAAAATCATCACAATAAAATACTTGTTGATCATCACTGTCTGCACGGCATAAGGCAGAGCTTCTGGTGTTTTTCTGCTCCTGTTGCTATGCTAAATGAAGCCACGTCTTTGGCTTGTTTTAGTGGCGGCCATGCATAATGCACAATCCTCCATCCACTAACGCTCACTGCTGTGCACAGAGGAATGCCAGACTGATGCTCAAGACAGCTGACATATAAATAGAGCATAATGGCGCTGCTGGAGGGAGAGTAATTAAGGCCTGTTGGTCTTATAACACACAGAGCTGCAGGAAGGAGAGGACAACCAGATTATTTAAATCATTTGTTTTTATTTCGACTAAAAATTGGGAAATTGCAACATTTCCAGATCAGCTTGGAGTGAGATTTTGAATATATAAAAGAAAACAAATGTGTCATTCCCAAACACCTATTGCTACTATTTTTTTCTTTCTAATGTTAATATTTTCTGGAATTTCAAACCCTGTTAGTTGATGCCTGTCCAGCAGTTAGATGTTGAGAAGCAGGGTACATTCTGGTGTACAGGTAACCAGTCCATCACAGATGGACTAGATAGCAGAAATGCTGTTTGAATGCTGAGATCTGAATTAATCGGTTTAAAATCTGAGCTGTTATAGCTGAACTCTAAATATTAGCTAAATTCTTTAGAGCAGGGGTAGACAACTCCCTTCCCCGAGGGTCAGTATCCAGCATGTTTTAGTTGTTTCCCTGCTCCAACACACTTGAATCAGCTCATCAAGCTCTGCAGAAGTCTGTTAATCCCTTGCTGATTGAAATCAGGTGTGTTGGAGCAGGAAAACAACTAAAACAGGCTGGATTCTGGCCTACAGGGAAGGGAGTTGTCTACACCTGTTTTAGACAGCAAAAAAAATGAATAATGATGATTTTCAACATGGTGACTGTCCAAAATAGAATCTGAAGAATCGTTCTGTCTATTCATGATCTGAACCAGAGGGAGGACCGAAGTATCCATTGAAGACCTTCAGGTGTGAGGTAAGAACATAGAAACTATAACAAGACTGAATGATCAGAGCTGTTCGGCTGATATTTAAGGTGTCTAATAGATTCACAACATTGCTCAGATTAAACAGATTAAAAAGACAGAAAATCTTAAGATCTCTTTGAAATCAAAACAACTCGCTGACTCCCTTGTTAAAAATGTTAACTTCACAGCAGAAATGAACATGTTTACAGCCTGGTACAATAAACATTTTAGGTTTAATAGGTCTAGTTTACAGTCATGACAACTCTGAGGGGTGATTTTTTTTGTAACTCATCTGTTTAAATGGCAGAGGAGTTAAGTGGCCGCCTTGCAATCAGAAGGTCGCAGGTTTGTGACCCGCTCAGTCTGTCGCTGTCATTGTGTCTTTGGGCAAGACACTTAATCCACCTTGCCTGCTGGTGGTGGTCGGAGGGACTGGTGGCGCCAGTGTACAGCAGGCCTCGCCTCTGTCAGTGCGCCCCAAGGCAGCTGTAGCTACGATGTAGCTCATCCCCACCAGCGTGTGACTGTATGGGTGGATGATGGATTGTGTTGTGAAGCGCCTTGGGTGGTTGTAGAACCCTAAGAAGGCGCTATACAAATACAGGGCAATTACCAAGTAGGGGTGTGTCCTTTTGATTGACAGGGAGCAGAGGAGCCATCAGCAGCTTGCCTCCTGCTTGCTCTAGGGGAGACCTCAGCCTCACATCGAAAGTGTTACAGCCTATTACTAATAGGCAGAGGGTAGCAGAGTCACTCAACCATGGTTTTCGGGATGAAAGCACCCGCCAACCTCTGTTAGCTTCAGTTAGCTCAGTTAGCTTGGTTCGGGGCCAACTCTCACGCGTTTGACTGTCTTTACACGCTTTCACGCCACACTTTCATGTTTTCATGCTGAAAAACCAATAATCACCCAGTGATGAGACGCGTGGCGTGGCCAAGATGGCGGTTGTAGGAGCCACCCATTGGGCTTCAATTCAGCTCTTCAGTAACCTACGGGTAACGGCGCGGAGGGTTTGTCCATCTTATTTAAACAGTCTTGCAACACACAAAACTAGTATTCTCACAGCATAACAATATTTATTTGGCTGTGAAATAAAGAAAGAAAATCTCATTCAGAAACAAAAGTTAAAAACAACTCGTTAGAAGTCTGACAGCCAAGAAGGAAACGCTCCATGTAGAGGTGCTGCAGGATATTTCTGATGTGCAAAAACCTTTTAAAGAACTAAAGAGTCATCTTAAACAGATCTTTCCAGCTCCAAACAGCAGGCAGGATTCATTCACCAGAACCTTCATAAAGAAACCGGGGCTCATGAAGAAACTGCTGTTTTTGGCTTTGAATATAGCCAATGAAGAAAGCTGAGGTAGTTTAAACTCAGCCTTTGAGGAGGGAGTCCGCCTTCACTGCTGACCCATTTTTGGTGTTTTCTATAAATTATTGATAATCTCAACCTGGCTCCGTTTTCAGGGTAACTGTAAACAATAGGCCCCAACAACAGTAATCTATTACATACATCTGGCTCTTTAGCTAGGATTAGTGACACTTTCACAAAGGAGGACTCGACCAGCGATAGCAGACAGTCTACCTGATGACCAGCTCTCAGAGAAACATTAGAAACACCTTTTCTGAAAATCGTTTGTATTTTTTCAGTGTTTATTGATTTAAAACGACCACAGTTGCTGTTAATGTGTGAAAAGCTGAAACATATACTGGCAGGAGCTTTATGGAGCTGTCAGATAAATCAGATTTAATATAGAATCTGTTGTAACATCGAAACAATAAGATGAGTAATCGTTCTCATTATTTTCTCCCTAAACATGCTGCAGCACCCCGAGGCTAAAGAATCAGCTCTGCTAACACCTCAGTGCAGATTAAATTCATCTTGTGATTTCATTTTGTAGCTTTACAGCAAACTGTTGTTATTATTATTATAAACCAAAACAAAACAATTCAGTCGTATTTTTGGGCGGGCTCTGGTGCCGTGAGGAATCATCACCATCTGGACTCGCTCAGCTGTTCTCAGTAGATAAACAATGAGATTATTTTGGCATCTCTGTTTGATTTTCAGGTGCCTTTTCTTCACACCAGCGTGTGAAACAATCAATAGTGTCTGGTTAAGGAGGATTTTTCCCACTAAGCATGGCCGCTGCACACCTCCATCAACACTTGACAGAACTACCCATCTGCTGTGACTCAGAGCACAGCAAGTCCTCTTGAGCTGATGAAACTTTGCCAGTGTGGGAGAGTGTTGAGCGGTCCCATCTTTCTTTTCCTCCTCCAACCATCTCGTTTAATCCTTTACTGGCATGATCTGCCTCTGCACCGCTCCTTCCCTCTGTGCTTCCTCCCGTTTTACAGCCACAGACCAGTGACCAGCGTCTTTCAGTAATCGCTCTGCTCTTCCACACCTCTTCCATCAGTTTCTGCCTCCATGACAGCAGCTCTCTTTCTCTCTGTTACAGGGTCTTTATCTGACATTTCTCCTGATTAAAGTTATTTTAGCGGGCTCGGGCCGCTCATGCCTCCCGTGAATGAATTATGGTGAAAGATTGGAGGATGTGACGAGGCTTCTGATTGTGAAATAGCCTGCTAATAAAGGCTGGTTTTACTTGGCCACCCAGGCTCATTTTGGCCTTTCTAAGGTAGTAAATAGAGGGGAATCATTCCAGCCCAGTGCTAATGTGCTCATTTCTGAAATTTGGTCTGGAATCATTTCAGCTGAATCAACGCGGATCCCGCAGGCCTTGTTTGTGCTCCTGTATAATAAATGTCCAGTATCATTATTCAGAATGTTCCCTGCTGTTATTACAGCATCCTCTGACCTTTGAAGGTGCCTCCCAGCAAGTTCAATTCAATTCAATTTTCAATTCAGTTTATTTATATAGCGCCAGATCACGACAAGAGTCGTCTCAAGGCACTTCACAAAGTAAACATTCCAATACAGTTCAGTTCATAAGCCAATCAGTAAAAAAGTTTCCTATATAAGGGACCCAGCAGATTGCATCAAGACACTGACTAGTGTCATTGTGTTGGTACAATCCTCATACTAAGCAAGCATTTAGCGACAGTGGGAAGGAAAACTCCCTTTTAACAGGAAGAAACCTCCAGAGGATCCTGGCTCAGTATGAGCAGCCATCCGCTACGGCTCACTGGGGGTTGAGAAGACAGAGCAGGCACAGGCACACCCCGCACCCACACACACACACACACACACACACACACACACACACACACCACATATATCAAGTAGTGTTTCTATGGCTACACTGTGATTTCTTAGTAGAAGTTCTATTTAGTAAGAGTAAGAGAAACTTTATTGTCTTTATCTGAGTGAATCTATAATTAATTCAATAGGTGAACTAATAGTAGCACATTCTATGTTAAAGAAAGTAAGATGTAATATCAGGAAAGGGAGAATGTTAGGTGGTTGGCAGCAGTGTGCCAGCCGATGGCCCCCTCCATGAGGCCACCACAGCTCAGCAGAACGCCAGTGTAGCTTCTTCTGGGGAGAAAAACACTTAGAGAGAAAATAAAGTTAACAGCTGGAATAACAGGAAATAATGCAGTTAGAGAGTGGTGGTAGAAGAGAGTAGCAGAGTGTGGAAAGTGGTCAGTATGTCCTCCAGCAGTCTAAGCCTATAGCAGCATAACTACAGAGATAACTCAGGATAACCTAGCCTTTTAGATGGAGGCATGTGGGAGGCAGGGCCAGGGAGAAGTCTTTAACGACAGTAGTCCCCTCTGTACACTCCACCTCCCTCTGCTCCCCACTCGTCTAAACCTGGGCTAACATCAGAATTTAACCATAAGCCCTATCAAATAGAAAAGTTTTGAGCCTAGTCTTAAAAGTAGACAAGGTGTCTGCCTCACGCACTAATGCTGGGAGCTGGTTCCACAGTAGAGGAGCCTGATAGCTAAAAGATCTGCCTCCCATCCTACTTTTAGATATTCTAGGAACCACCAGTAAACCTGCAGTCTGAGAGCGAAGTGCTCTGTTAGGAACATATGGAACAATCAGATCACTGATGTATGATGGAGCTTGATTATTAAGAGCTTTATATGTGAGAAGGAGGATCTTAAAATCTATTCTGAATTTAACAGGCAGCCAATGTAGGGAAGCTAAAACAGGAGAGATGTGGTCTCTCTTTTGTGTCAGGACTAACAGCCTCAGAGCCTTGGGTTCAGGTGAACATCAGTGGAGAGGAGACAGCATCAGCTGCTGAACGGAACATTGTGTTCCCTTTCTGTTATCTTTCATCCACGAAGCTCAGAGCAAACGGTGACATCCAAATTCCCAAAATTGTTTCAGGCAGACGGGAAAATGTTGACCTCAAAGTAAGACAATTAAAAGTTCTGAATGTTTTAAGCAATCATAGGAA
>SSNS01000448.1:19334-51905 GCA_006937985.1 Aphyosemion australe | reverse complement strand
GACTTTGAGCTTAAAGTTTGCCAAATGAAACAAAATCACTACTAAATAACACTTTTTTTCTGTCGAGGACTGTAGCAGATTTACCTCCTTTCAGCCTTTAGAGATTTTCCCCCGAGGCTCGTCATGTTTTTTTTCAAGTCAAGTTCGGAGTTTAACATAACCACCGCCAGTATTTAACTCCGTTAAAACCAGTAGCTGTATAAATGAAAGGTTAGAACCTAATATTAACAACATAAATACTTTTTTCTGGTGAGAAATGGCCACCAGCATGCTGCAGCCTCACTCATGTAAAAGTCATCCTAATATATTGATCTGGGCAGCGGAAGATTTAAGGAAGCTGGAGTACAAACACGTGATGAGATCATTTCATTATGTTGCAACATTTCTGCAGCACTAAAGCAGAGTTGTAACATTTTGCCCTTAGCAGTGGTTTATTAAAGTATTCAAGCAAACAGCTGAGATAAAGCTGCAGCTCCCTGCAGCTCCAGCATTTCCTGAACGTTTAATCAGAACCAACTCATCAGAGCAGCATGAACACAGCAATAACCTCCTAAGAACTCTGGAACATTTTCAGATGTTTTCATGTTTGGTGTTCTGTGAGTTAGTCTCACAATAATTCTTAATGATATGATGATCCCTAATCAGTTAGTGATCATTTTTGTCAGGCATATTTTTTCTTTTGTTCTGAGCAGAGGGACTGTCTAAACCTCATGGTAGAAAATGGTTTGCATTTTGCAAAAAAATCACTTTGATGATTTTTTGTAAGTATTCCAACAAATTACTGTAGCAATAAAAGGTATGTAAATGTCAGAGGTCCCTACAAACCCACTGATGCAACTCTGCAGCATGCGAGGAACTTGTGACCTTGTCAGAAATTTGTGTTACCTTTGAGAATGTGGGCACAATTATAAGTTATTCGTGAAAAATTCCATTAATCGTGAGCCGACCCCCGCGCGATCCGGCATCAATTTTGTCCTTAATGAACTCTGGTCTGACATCACTACTTTTGTCCCGGTAACGGTTGACTTACATATTAAGCACTGCAGTAAACTAAATAAACATGAAACATACAAGAGCAAACACACAGAATACACTGAACACATAAACAGCAACAAGAAAAGCTCAGATGAAAGGTGGAAAAAATAAAATAAATAAAAGAGAGAAAACACAAAATTATCTAATCTTTGCGATCTTCAGGATTAGGCCACATGTGTTTGTCAACATTGCATCTGATAGCATCCAAGGCTGTGGTTGACCCAATTTACCCTACATAAATCAGCTGTGTGTCAATTATAAGCAACACTGTTTGTTAATTATCAGCTAATTTATGAGCTGATGTGTTGTTTTTGAGCTGATTTGGCAGAAGTAGATGTTTTATACTGTAGTGAGGGTTTGGAATATTGTTTTTTATAGTGGTATGTTGTGTGTTAACAATTGTAACTAAGACAAAAACGACCTATCATTTTGGTGGTGGGTATAGTCTGTTAAGAATATGTAATCATTGTAGAAATGTGTTTCACCATCTATTTTCTATCAGAAGCTAATGCAGGAGATAGGTGTAGGAGACTATTTTCATGTTCAGCCAGTGTGTTGAACTCAGAGTGACCTGATCATTTTCAAAAATAATTAGTAAATAATTAACCTGCTCTTTAGGAAGCAAGAAACTAAATACATGAAGCTTAATGTCCAGAATTCTTAGTTGAAGGTAAAAACTGTAAAACATCACGATGAGGACCTGGTTTTACTTCATAGTAAAAGCATTTGAAGTAGGCCCGATTGCATTTTTATTTCTAACTGACCAATAAATTTCACAAAATGTTGTCAGAATGGCCTGAATGAGTTGAACATTTTTTAGTATATTATGCTCTTATAGAAGTACCCTTTTATAGAGCTAACAGGATGACTCTCAGATGAGTATCTTACACAAGACAGCAGCAGCAGCAGCACGTGTCACAGTTTCAGGGCACCCACATAAACAAAGCCCATCTGGGTGTTTACCAGTTCATTTTAAATTGGCCTCAAGCCCATAATGCCCCAGCATTCATCTGGTTCTTTTGCTCTTCTGTTTTATGTGGCTTAGATTTATGCTCTTTACTCAGCTGGAATATTTGCCCTTTGACCATCTGCACGTGACGTCACGCTACTCACGGGAACGCCTCTTTCGCCATGATGGACATCAAAGGAACTGTTTACATCCATTAAAAGTCCAAAACAAGCTAGTTTGAAGCCTGATGTCATTTTAGTTTTGTTGGTTTTACCGTTAAATGGCAACAGTTTGCTGTGTGGTTGGCTGCACTAAACCCAACTTGTCTTTATATCAAATAACTTATAGCTGGATTTGCAGCAAACTCATTCTACCAGGTAAGTTTAGTGTGGCTTGTTTTCAGCACTCAGACATCAATTCTGTTTGCTATACAGCCAAACAGGACATGGGGAAGAAAAAATAAAAGTAAGTTTATTGTGTGAAAATCACGTTATTTGTGTAGCATGATGAGCTTCACTGTTATGAAATATGTTACGAGATATCTATCTTCCCCGCCTCGATGTGAGATTGGTAGCTGATGTCGGGGACCCGGTGTAGTATCGGAGCAGTTTTTACAAGTACACAGAAACACACACAGTATCAGGCCGATACCGACGCTGGTATCGGTGCATCCCTAGAGCTTAATGCAAACTTCGGATTATGACAAGATAATCTAATCTATCTCTATCCTTTCACTTTACAAATATTTATTAGCACATATGGAGGCTGGAGTTGTCCAAGTATCTCTTATTAGTACACAATTTGTTTTTCACACTTTCCTACTACAGATAATAAAAAGCGAAAACAAAAAAAAGTAGCTGTCAGGGGAATCCACTTGCAAAAATAGAGCCAATTAAATGAATAGTTCTAAGAAAAGCAGGTAATAAGGGGTTTCTAACACACGCACACACACACACACACACACACACGCTGCCTCGGCAGTGTACACAACATACCATTCGTTTTTTTTCACCCACGCATAAACAAAAGCAGTAATCTGTTCTCTGCACTAAGCTACTGTAAACATGTAGATGAATGAGTAAAAGAAATAGAAACAAAAACTATTTAATGCAGACGGTGACTGCATGTGTGTAGTCTGAAATTGCAAAGGGAGTTAAAATTCCATCGTTTTGTTTCTGATGTTTTTCATTCTACATGCCACAGAAGAATGTCCTGAAAGCACAGAAAAAACATCAGAGATGTAAAGATGACACGCTTTAGGCTGAGATGTGATATGCATATGTGTGTGTGTGTGTGTGTGCGCGTGCGTTTTCTGCCCAAAACCAACAGATTTCACAGAGAACCAAATCCATGATGGTTTTAGTCAAACCACTGAATGTGTTTTCATCTTTGCACGACTTCAAAACAAAAAAATTATGCTTTTTACTTTTCAGCTCCATGTGGGAACAAACCAGGGATTACGGAGAGCTTTGAATCAAAACATCAGAGAGCCATCAGAGGAAGATTGGACCGCTGGTCATTTTTACCTGTAGTTTTGTGAGAAAACATCAACACCTTCCTTGATGTGTCAACCAGTTTTGTTTTCTTTGGAGCCAACAGCACTTACAGTTGAGAATGCATCTTGTTGAGCAATTACTGGTAACAATCTCACAAACTCTTCTTGTGTTTCTGCACATCATCACAAATAATGGACCTCTAGCTTTTATTCCTGGCGATCTAGAAATGATCAATCAACTTTAGCTGATGCAACGTGAAATAAGTGCATGCAACTTGACAGAGTGAAACGGTCATAAACAAAGAAAAACAAGAGTGGATGAAAAGATCCCCATCATCTACAGCTCTAAACCAAGTATCTCTGAAATAAATAATTCTCTTCAACGTGACAATAAACTCCTTAATTAAACTAAATCCTTTTCTTCAGGTCTAATACTTCAGGTGTCATGTTGAGGGGCAGCTTTTTGACCCACGACATACAGAATCACACACAGAGCCAGGTAAGTAGAAATAATAATTTATTACAGAAATAAAGAAGCTTGGAGGGTAGATAACGGGAACTGAAGGCGCTGCGACAACAGGTAGCAGGATATCCAAGGTGGGGTTCTGGGAAAGGAGAGCGAGTGAGTATTTAGGAGGACTGGTGAGAATGTAGAGCTCTGAAGGGCTTACGGGTTCCTGGGGGCTGTGAAGCGTGAGGAGAGGGCAGAGTAGGTCCGGGTGAGCTGGAGGGAGCATGGAGTGGAGCACAGATTGTCCAGAAGGGAAAAACTGCTGCTGAGGAGGAAGGCGAGGTCAGGTGAGCGGCTGAGAGCGAACGGCCAGGGGAACAGCAGTGTGACGTGGCGTGCAGGTATCCGGTCAGGTATGAAGTGGAGATGAGATGATGCTGAGAACCTGGAGCAAGGACAGGCAGGTTACTGGAAGTTGTAAGAGACAGGTTTAGCAAATGCAGAAACTACAGGAGATGGGTCAGCTGACTAGAGCTACCCAAACAGAGTAATCATCCGGCGTGGTGTTGAGTCACACTGCTCCTTAAATCCCCTGGGCCTTGATGACAGGATTAGCTGCAGCTGGGAACTCTCAGACACGCCCACCTGCAAACAAGACTCAGACACAGGTAGCTCACCCTGGACCATGACATCAGGTCCAATTACCCCAGAAATCAGAATTTAGGTAAACAAAGTTAAACCATGACATAGTGGTGTCTTTTAAAGCATTTGCTGGTTTGTTTGTTTGCTGTTTTCCAGTTGGTCCAAATTTAATGTATTTCTAATGATTTCTATAAAACAATCCCCTTAATACCTTTTTAAATCTAACTGTCCTTTTAATTTGTAACTGGTGTTATTTTGTCTGACAGCTCCTTTTCTGAAACCTGATGCTTGACATTTCTAAACATGGGTACTTGTCTGAACTTGTGAAACGTCATTGACGTTGGCCCAATGACTGTTTCGTGCATACATATCATAGCAAGAACGCTCCCAGATGTCTTCTTGCTCCACCCACGGTATGAAGGACACATCAATGCATCATTCTGCAGACTTGGGACAGCAAGCTATGCCATAATACATTGCATCACAAACCATTATACCCCAAACAGCAGAGGGGAATGCTCTTGACTGTAATGTATTTATATCAAAAATACAAATAATTAGGTTGAAATAAAAAAAAATACAGTTGTCTGTTTTTGTAGATAATTGTGTGTAACCTGTCAAACCTGCTGTTTGTATTTGTTTGTTTTTTGTCGTTTTTTTAGACTCTTTACAATACTGCAAAATGCTAATTAGTTAATCCACTATTAAAATAAAACCAGTGTGGGCCTAAGAAGCCCTGCTTTGATTAAAAAGAAACTTATTTTTCTTCATTTAACAGCAGGAAATCCTGGTATTTTATCAATTTGGAAGTAAGATTGATAAAAGAAACACTGTAACACTAAAAAGTGGACCAAATGTTATACAAATATAATGTATTCATCATTATTTTGTTATTTAAGAGTAAAATTAGACCTTTATTTTTATTTCAGGTCATTTTCTTACCATATAGCATAAAGCAGCACTTTTTGCTATGATGTAACGGATTACGGTTCTGTTCCAAATGCCATCCTCGTCCTCCCATACTCAGTACTTTCTGCGATACTTGCCAAGATTGTACTTGTCAAGTATGCAAGAACGTACTTGCGTTATTGAGAAATGGCTCTGAAGATTTATTTAAACCTAAAGATGTCCTAAAATAGACACCGTACAGAGGGCGTACAGGGGGTGATTTAATTCCTGACTTTGACTTTTTGCATGGAGTTTGCATAGTCTCCCTATGTTGTATGTTCCACGGTCCAAAACCATACAGGATCAGTTATTTAGTGACTTTAAATTGGCCCAAGGCTGTGAAGAAATTGTTGTTTGTCTCTAAATGGCCCCATGATGGAATGGTGACCCCATATCTACCCTATCACCCACTACCCTGAACTGGAACATGGATTGATGGCTGGATGGATGGATGGATGGATGGATGGATGGATGGATGGATGGATGGATGGATGGATGGATGGATGGATGGATGGACGGATGGATGGATGGATGAATGGGTGGGTGGGTGGATGGATGGATGGATGGATGGGTGGTCGGATGGACCCCCACACCAGGAAAGATTCAGATTCAGATCACTAATCTAAGTCCCCAAAACCTGACTAATGACCCAAAAACAAGACAGCCGGTGACTCCCAGTCCAACTGATGAGTAATGAAACACAAAAATAACAAAACAACATGGTGCTCGGCTCGGCTGGCATTAATTGAAAGGAAGAGAAAGAATGTTCCTCTAAATCAACACTGAGAGAAGAAAAACAGATTAATTAGTCAGAAATTCAGAATAACCACAGAGTCCTTTTTTAAAAAGATGAATGGAAAATGTTAGCTTAAAGTACAATTGAACAAAGGTCTAACTACAATGGACTTACATTTATTAATTTAAAGAAGAAAAACATGAAGAATTTGCTAGTTGGGACTGAACAGACGGGTGGATGGATAGATGAGACCAGACAAAAGTCAGGAGTCATTACACGTATGATGATTGGAAGTGACTGACAGAGAAAGCGGGAGGCAGGAAGGTGGGTATCTACTGTCCCTCAGTATAAAGTAATATCAGGGGGGCGTCGCTCTGACTTTGATTCAGCATTCAGTCTGTAATGATGAGTGATGTTTCAAACCAGCTACTGACTCAGTCTTCTGCTCTGCACCTGATCAGTGCTGATTAGAGATAAGGACGCTCCTCTGAATCAGTGATTGCCCCGCATTTGTTCAGCACATTCTCCCTCTAATTAAAGCCAACTGTGACCCTGTACACACACACACACACACACACACACACATTGGATGATATGCTTCATTAAAGAAACATGAGCTTCAGCCTCCCCTCTGAGTCTTACTTCACTTTCTTGTTTCTCTCCAAGACTTGGCAACCAGAGGTGTTGTTGCTCATGGCAGAGTGCTGCTCTATGAGCTGGAACTACTGCAGCACACACACACACACACACACACACACAGACACACACACACACACACACACACACACACAAATCATGGTCAAGGCTGTAACAGTGAACAGCTCACGTCATCCTTCTCTCCTCAAACATGACCTTTCCTTTAGTCAACAGATTGATCAAATCAACTGAGTGCCCAGAAGGAGAAGAAGCACTCAACAAGTTTTTTAGTTAAAATGTCAGTTTGTGGACTTTTGTGTTGTTATTTCTCTGTTTTTATTAAAGCAAGGCAAGGCAGCTTTATTTGTATAACACATTGCGTAGACAGAGGCAATTCAATATGCTTTCCATTAGCGAGAATAGCACGAACATTAAAATCACAATTAAAAAACACAAAATTTAGACCAAATTAAACACACAAAAAATAATTTCAGATTTAAAAATCAGATAAAAGACCAAGTTAAAGGGTGAGCAGTTACAGTGCAGGAGGTGCAGCATAAGAAACATCCATTCAAAGGCTGATGAATACATGAAAGTGTTCAATTCTGATTTAAAAGTTACTAGAGTTGGGGCACATCTGAGGTCATGAGGAAGCTGATTCCATCTGTGTGCAGCATAGTAGCTAAAAGCAGATTCACCCTAGTGCCTATGCGTTAGCGATGAAGAACCTTCACCATCTGTTCGTAACACTGAATGTTGCTCATTTGGAGATGCGTAAAAACATCCAGAAGAAACGTTAACTCTTGTGGCTCATTCACTAATGGTGACTTTTGGAAGCAGCAGGTTGTACGATGTGGACAAAACTACTTTACCTGTGAACAACATTAGAATTTTTGTGAAACAGATGAAATAGAGTAGATCTCAAGATAGTGAAACACGCCAATGCTGCACCAGCATCTATCCATCCATCCATCCATCCATCCATCCATCCATCCATCCATCCATCCATCCATCCATCCATCCATCCATCCATCCATCCATCCATCATCCTTCCATCCATTTTTATCCACTTATCCGGGGGCAGCAGCCTATAAGCAGAGAGGCCCAGACTTCCCTCTCCCCAGCCACTTGGACCAGCTCCTCTTGGGGAATCCCAAGGTGTTCCCTGGCCAGCCGAAACATAGTCCCTCCAGCGTGTCCTGGGTCTTCCTTTAGGTCTCCTCTCGGTTGGACGTGCCCAGAAAACCTCACCAAGGAGGCGTCCAGGAGGCATTCTAACCAGATGCCCTATAGCAACCTCAACTGGCTCCTCTCGATGTGAAGGAGCAGCGGGTCTACTCTGAGCCCCTCCCGGATGACCGAGCTTCTCACCCTATCTCTAAAGCCTGGGACACACAGGAGACAGACGCGCCGCACAGTGTTTCATGAGCTACGGTAGCATTACAGCAGAGACAAAAGAACACCTTGAAATTCCCCCATAGACATCAATGGGATTTTGATGAAACAGGTGAGAAAGCCCCGCCCCCTTTAGAGCGCTCAGGTAAATTTCACAGAAAAAACATCATTCAACAGGTCTCAGAAAGTTAGACTTTACATGACTGAATTGATGTTGTGGTATGTTTTATGTGTTTTTTTTTTTCACACAATAATAATTTAAGTTTTATTATTTTGGGAGATTTTTTTCCCACAGAATATTTAACTGACAGCTGATGATGTCACACTGACCTCTGAACTGTCTGTAATTTTCTGATATTTTGCAAACAAACTTTCCTTAATGTCGAACTTCGTGTTATATTTTATAATTATGTTTTCATTTATGTTGTGTTGCATTGCAAAAGGGGTTGATTTCAGTCTCACTGTTCGTATGTTCAGACGTTTTACCTTCATCTTAACTAAGTTATTCACAACAATTACTTTACACTGTAATGTAACATGTACACCTCTGAAAGGTCATCACATATTTTAATGTTTTTAAATAAATTGATATATTTTAATAAGTTGAATCCAAAGTTATGACATGCAAACTATTGAAATGAGATGTATTGTTTTCTCTAATGACTTCTGAATTCTTTCTCATTTGATAAATAAATCAATGGATGATAATTAACATGCATCAAAAACCTTTGTTGTTTCTTCATGCCATCTTATTTGCAATTAACAAACACACTGACTGCATCTCAGTGTTAATTTAGTTGATTTTTTTGTGACAAATTAATTTTGCGGACAAAAACAAAACTAAATCTAAAAAAAGAAACTTCTCTAAAAACTAATATTGGTCTATATTTTCGTCGATGAATAAAAGACAACTACGAAAATTGCCAGTAATGAAAATCCAATCAGAAAACGGAAAATATGGGAGACCTGACAAAAGAACCAATCAGCAAATGGAACAGGCGGGGCTAGACGAGAAAAGAACCAATCAGAGTCCAGGGCCAGCCAGTAACCACAGACATCATATATTGATGTCTATGGCGGTAACAATTGAACAATTTATGTCCAAAAGATGAAAATGTCCACGACTGGGAGGAAAAGCATTAAATGTGACCATCTAAAAAGTATTTGCAAAAATAGTTGTTCTTTATGAATTACTGTTCACAAGGTTTCAGTTTTACCATTAACTGGAGACCCTGAACGCACCAGCATCCCATAATAATCGAGCCGTCCTTGATTGGGTGTGATGAGGCTCCTCTCATCCGATTGGCTATCATTGCCGCTCCGTTCTCTCCTCAGTCTTTTTACCAGTCTGCAGGCGGCAGCTCGCAAGCGATACCGACTGGGTTTTTTTCCCCCACTCTGACCCTTTCTTTCCGTGGGACACGAGTTTCAGCGTTTATGCGTCCATGAGACTGTAAGTCTATTTCTTTCAATGGACAGGCTCAGTTCACAAACATGTTATTTACTGTCGAGATGATAATGTTCCAATAGTTGCTTGGTATCTAGTTCAGTGTTTATATTGTAAGTTGATGTAATGTTCACCAGTACTAACGTTATACTAATTACCCTGGGTTTTCCTGTTAATTTAGCCTTTTATTGCTTACGTAAGTTGCACTGGTGATGCGTTAAAGGACTGTTGGAAACCAGAAATTCCACTCACCTAACTTACTTCTTGTGGTGCATTCAATGACCGTAGGAAATGTCAGTATTAGGCGAGAATGTAAAATATAAGTAACTTTTTTCATTGGATTGTGTTGGATATGTCTATATTTGATTATGTTAAGCAGAATATTGTTAACGTTAATCACTGTGCATTTTTGTCTAGAAACCATAAACAAGAGTAATAAAGATTGGCAAGAAGAGGAATGGTGTCTGTCATACATGTTCTGGCCGAACAACCTGAGGGGATTGTAGATTAAATCAGCTGCCTTAATATTAGTCCTTTCTTCAGGAGGTCATAAACCTGATGATAATTATCCCTCCTAAATAATTACAAACCACTGTCATGTTTTTACTTTCATACTTTAGCTGCATGTTTACTTAAATTCTGATTTCTGGGGTAATTTGATCTTAGACCTAAAGAAAATGATTTAGTTCTATTAGTTTCACTGAGAAACAGTTTTTTATTGTTATTTTTAAATATGATCAGTCACTCTGAGATTCACATGGAGGCTGAATGTGAAAACAGTCTTCTACCCCTATTTCCTGCCTTAGCTTCTGATAGAAAATAGACACTGGGATTATCCAATTTGGCGTGGGTTAGGGTTTGACGGGAAGGCTGTAGTTGGCTTATGGTGCTTACACACTAGCACCAGCTTGGAATGGGCAGGATTGGGTAAGTTCCTTTCACGTCAGGGTGGCCCGGGAATTTCCGGAGCTGAATCATATGTGTTTTCGACCCTCGTCTGAAAGTGGTCTGACTCGCGCCGAAACCGGGCCAACACACCCACTGCCGACTCATTGGTTGGCTCAAATTCACGCCTACCTTTAGGGGGAACCTCCAATTAGCGGATAGAATNTTGGTGAGTGCACATCCAGGGTTTCCCCTGGTTTAAAAATGTAACGGTGGTAGCAGCGAGCGAGTTAGGCCAGGAGGAGTGGACAGCTGCAGCAGAACTGAACTGGTGGAGCTGCACATCTGGTCGTTTAATCGTTTTTCTTTTTGTGGCGCTGCTATGGCCGATATTATTTTGTTTCTGTGCTTTTGTGGTGTTGTGAGAAAAAATGTTCAGGCAACCCAGAAGAACGTTCAGGTAGCACACCTTGGAAAATTTGTGCTTTATGATTAAAAAAGACGTCAAGATAAACTGGAAATTCCTTCAGGAGCTTGTGCTCAGAAGAAGTGAGTAAAGGTAAATGGTGACTGTTGGAAGGATGCAACACAAAACATCAGAGGAGCATCAAGCTAACCTGGAGCTATCTGCAGCCTCCGCTGTGCACTGATGAAGGAGGAATGCATCAGTGTAGAAATATAAACAAATAAACACACGACTCAGATGTTCTGTAAATCAGGATTAACTTTGCTTTTATTAGTTATATTGCATTGTTCTTGGTTGCCTCCATTTCCCTAAAGTTAAACGTCATTCCATGTTAAACTCTGTCAGGATAAAAATCATCTAAAATACCAGTTTGTCTCATCGTATTTGTCTCCCTGTCTAGAAACACGTCACTCCCTTAAACCCATCTGAGGATGTTGCATAAGCCAAAGTCTTTTGTGGATAAACTTCAGTGGATTGACGGTAGATCTGTCTGAGAATGCAGCTATCTGTTTAGGCAATAAAAAAGGCCCATAAAAAAGAAGACAGTACATTCAGTGAACCATAGTGAGATCCCATCATGCCGCAGGGCTGGTTTGCTTCTTCTGCAACTGGAAGAACAGAATCTTTCAAAGAAAGATAGAAATCAAAGGATTGTCATGGCCGGTTAGCACAAAATGTATCAGCCAGAGTTATAAAAAGTAGTCGGAGGCAGGATAGCAACTCGAGGAGCGTTCAACAACACACGCACAAAATCTCTGAGAAAGAAGATTTATTATTTTAAACTAGAAACTTATGAGTTCTCACCTAAAATAGATATTTTCTTAATTAACAGCCTAGCCTAAGTTTAGAGATGATGGATTATATTTGTTATATAGGACTATTGAAATTAACCTTACGCACAATCTCACACATGTATGTGATGGAGATGACTCAGCTACTGGCACAACACATTATAGCTCAAAGGTGTTAAACTGACTAGTCATTTTTGTGTTTACTGAGGTCATTTAGTTGTGACGTCCAGAATTAGGCTGATTCCAAATGTTATTGATTATTGGTGAACATCTGGATATTACTTATGGGTTTTTATAAAAATCCATCCAGTTGTTTGGCCAAAAGAAACAAACACACACTTGTTGTTCTTTATGAATTACAAACCACTGTCATGTTTTTACTTTCATACTTTAGCTGCATGTTTACTTAAATTCTGATTTCTGGGGTAATTTGATCTTAGACCTAAAGAAAATGATTTAGTTCTATTAGTTTCACTGAGAAACAGTTTTTTATTGTTATTTTTAAATATGATCAGTCACTCTGAGATTCACATGTAGGCTGAATGTGAAAACAGTCTTCTACCCCTATTTCCTGTATTAGCTTTTGATAGAAAATAGACACTCGGATTATCCAATTTGGCGTGGGTTAGGGTTTGATGGGAAGACTGTAGTTGGTTTATGGCGCTTACACACTAGCACCGGCTCGGAACAGGCAGGATTGGGTAAGTTCCTTTCACATCCGGGTGGCCCGGGAATTTCAGGAGCTGAACCGTACGTGTACGCCCTCATCTGAAGGTGGTCTGACTCGCGCCGAAACCGGGCCAACACACCCACTGCCGACTCATTGGTCAGCTCAAATTCACGCCTACCTTTAGGGGGAACCTCCGATTAGAGGATAGAATCTGCCAGCGGGGGCTTCCCGCATGCGCGCTTCATAATCATTCTGAATGCGGAGGAGTTAACAAGCCTCTGACTGAAGCTGTTTTATCTGTTTCCGTCAGCTGTTATGAGCGCAGCGCGCGCACACACACACACACACACACACACACTGACACAGTGCTGCCACACAGCCTTTGTTTAATAAGGAAGAGACCGCGGACTTCTCCGCGCTCCTGACCCACCCAGCCGTTTCTCTGTTCCCGTTGGCTATGAGGAGTGCAGCGCACACACACACACACACAGTGCTGCCACACAGCCTTTTCTAATAAGGAAGACACCGCGCAGACTTCTCCGCGCTCCTT
Source organism: Aphyosemion australe (assembly GCA_006937985.1). NCBI lineage: Eukaryota > Metazoa > Chordata > Actinopteri > Cyprinodontiformes > Nothobranchiidae > Aphyosemion > Aphyosemion australe. The sequence goes on along the minus strand of SSNS01000448.1, from coordinate 38,809 downwards.
TGACCCGCCCACATCACTGATATATTCGCGCCAATTTTTCGCGCGCATTTCTGAGACCACCTATCACGTCCGCATTCCAAAGGGTGTCCTGGAAGACGTGTGTAAACAACCTGCTGGGGCCGGGGCCGACTGAGGCCGACCGATCGGAGCCGACCCGGTGCTAGTGTGTAAGCGCCATTTGTGTCCAGGAGAGAAAAGAGCACTTCTCTGCTAGTTTAAGCTAACTGTTAGCATTAGCAACTCCACATGACAGAACTCCTTCAGGCTTGTGTTATTTGTGGAGATAAAACATCAACGTTGCATTTTTCCCAACAAAAAAGAGCAAATGAAGGCAGCGGAAGAATTGCTCTGCTGTTAGCTAATCAGAGGTGAGATGTTTGCATATCATGAATTATAATAATGACTAAGACTTCAAATCCTGCCATTTTCTACCCCCACTCCTCCAGCTAACGTCTACTTCCTGAAACAGGAGCCTCAGAGCTTTTTTGTTTCCCTACTGAAAACGACTTATTCAGTTATACAAGAGACTACAGCAAATTTATTGACATAAGCCCTCTTTAAAAATAAATCCTAAAAGCATGATGTTAATCTACTAAAACATTCACAAGGTCACTAAAATAAATAACGCAAAACCTATGCAAAAAAACTAAAAGCAGATTAAAAGTATAAACAGTTTGTTATTGTAGCTCAAAGTTCTGCAACAGGATATTACTGCTGCAGCAATAATTGTTTCATGAGTCCATTTAGTGGTTCAGGTAACCTTTCATCTCACTAAACTCGTGAAAGCTAATCACTCAGAATTAATTGAACACCGACCCCTGCTGCTCTGAGAGCATTTTCATTTATAATAATTAAACCGCCGCTCAAAATCAATCAGAAACTCTCTTATGTCATCCAACACAAACACAGCCACGCTCAACATGGAGAACATGACAGATGAACAGAACCAGAACCACCTGAACCATGTCAGTCAATTTAATCAGGCTCAGCCAGAGCTTTCTTCATCTGAACATATTGTAGAACATGATAAGTGTCACACTCCCTGATCTGATCGCTGGCAGCACTTTTAATTACCGATGGAGCTCGACTCGAGCACCGGGTCCTTATCGAAAGTCAGGCTTTGACTGATGAAGCGGCAAATGCAATAAATGTGAGGAAATGAGGACATCACTGGATGTTGTAATGTTCATGTCAACAAAAGGAAGTGTAATCAAACCTAAATTTGTGTTTCTGGTAATCAGGTCTCGTCTCTGACAACACAGATCATCAACGGAGAAAATCACTGCTAATTGGATCAAAATGCTTCTGATATTTTGTAGAGATAAACCCTGTCAGCGTTTCATTTTCACATCATTTGTTTGCATTTGGGACAATAAAGGATGGCATTCTAAATGTGTTGTAAATGTGCAAAACTCTTCAGTAAGATGTCCAATTTAATCATAATGTTGGGTCTCAGAGAAACATCTTCAGACCTTCAGATGTGCAACGTTAGAGGAAGAAGCATCAGGAAGAAGCCATAAGAGACGTTCTCACAGATCCACTTGTTTTTCCTTCCTGTTTTTAAATCTTATTTTGACATCTGGCCTGAGACTTAAGGCTGTTCTGAACTGAACATTGAACTGTGCATACACATCCTTCATGAAAATACTGTTAAAATCATATAATGAGAACTGCAAATTAACCAAATCTATAGGTAAAAGGCAACCTTGGATGACTACGGGATTAAAGAACGCGTGTGCAAAAAAGAATAATTTATATAGGAGTTTTTTAAAATTGCAAACAAGGGAAGCAGAAGATAGATATAAAAAATATAAAAATAAGTTGGTAGCAATAATTAGAAAGCAAAAAAAGTTTTATTATGGTAAACTATTAAATCAGAATAAAAATAATACAAAAGCTACCTGGGGAANATTTTCACGCGAGTTAAAGGGCGAAATCCCCAATATATAAAGACTTTAATGTCTAAAGACAGGAGGGGTATTAGAGAGAAGCTTAAAATCTGTAATGAAGACAAAAATAAAGTTATTTAAAGCCCGTATATTTGAGGTCTGGGATGATGAAAAACGTTGGTCCGATTCACCGACGTTTTCTCCACAACTCTGCTGGGGAGACATTTATTCCTATTTCATAGAAAGCCCTGGACCATTCATGAAGAATTAACGGCTTTCAAACGTCTGGAGGTCTACGATTATTTTGTTTCAAGGACAGTTTGGCCGATCTCTGCTTCCAGGAAGCCGTGGTCGTGCTAAAAGCAGAAGCTAGCACCGGCGAGCAAGCAGAGTCACATCACCTGTGGGTGATTGTCAAAGAAAAAAGAATAAATCCTCACGGCGACTGCAAAGCCGGGTAAGTCTTCATTAATCAGTGTCCTTATTTATTTATTTATTTATTTATTATTATAATGACAGCGGGTTGAGACACCTGAATCAGAATGTGAAAACAGAATGACTCCATGGATTTAAAAATACACAAAGATGAATATTATAAACAGTATAATAAACAGTGTGACAGAGACAAAACAAAATCCAGAATTCCAAATCACTTTGTCAAGGACAAAAAAGATATTTATGATGATAAAGAAATTATGGATGAGTTTCATGATTTCTATGTAAATATAGGTAGGAGTTTGATGGAGAACAAACCAATAATAGAAGATAAATTGAGCACAATGACTAGTACTGTTAATAGTATTGCCCTTGACTAAGTAGATAAAGAAGAAATACGTAACAATGTAAAAAACTGTGGAAACAAACGATCAACCGATTACGAGGACCTGGACATGATTGAACCATTCACTTACATTTGTAATCTATCACTTTCTACTGGAATTTTTCCTGATGCAATGAAAACAGCTAAAGTCATTCCTTTGTATAAGAGTGGTGACAAACATAGTTTCAATAATTACAGGCCGGTGTCACTGCTTCCACGGTTTTCTAAAATATTGGAAAAAGTATTTGTATCAAGGTTGGAAAAATTCATCGAAAAAAATAATATTTTACACAACGAACAATATGGGTTTAGAACTAAACATTCCACAGCAATGGCAATGATGGAATTAACGGACAAAATATCAACAGCAATAGACAATAAAAATTACTTCATCAGTGTTTTCATTGATCTAAAAAAAAGCATTTGACGTCATTGATCACTCAAGGTTACTTCAAAAATTAAGTCAGTATGGAATAAGAGGTGTGGCTCATCAATGGGTTAAAACTCATTTAGAAAAAAGGAAACAGTTTGTTCAGATAAATAATAATAAATCAAAACTATGTGAGATTAACTGTGGAGTGCCACAAGGGTCGGTCCTTGGACCAAAACTGTTCATTTTGTTTATTAACGACTTGGTAAATGTATCCAAGGTACTCTGTACCATTCTGTTTGCAGATGACACAACACTGTTTTACTCGGGATTGGATATTAAGGAGGTGGCGACGGTGATAAATAATGAACTGATTAAAATTAAAAACTGGTTTGATTTAAATAGATTGACTCTGAATCTTAATAAAACAAATTTCATACTGTTTAAAGATAAAAACAACAGTGATGTGTTATTGGAAATAGATGGGACTGAAATCACAAGGGTAAAAGAAACAAAATTTCTTGGAGTGCTTATTGACGAAGACTTGACCGGGAAATCACATATTAGTTACATAAAAGGTAAAATTACCAAATCCTTAGGAGCATTACATAAAGTCAAGTTCTTACTGACTAATTCTGATTTGTTGGCATTGTACAATTCCCTGATTGTTCCACACTTGACTTATTGTGTAGAAATCTGGGGAGCAACATACAAAAGCTATACACAACCCTTATTTACTTTACAGAAAAGAGCTTTGAGAGTCATCAACTATAGTGGCTGTAGAGATCCATCAAACCCATTGTTCATCAAATATAAATTACTGAAATTTCATGATTTAAAAAACTGGAAAATCTTACAAACTATGTATAAAGCCAACTTAATTACTCTGCCAACAAACGTTCAGAGGATATTTGTAAAGAGAACTAGTGATTATATGCTGAAAGAAACTGATATGTTTACAAAACCTAGATTTAGAACTAAAATTAAGGAATGGAGTATGTCTGTAAATGGTGTTAAATTATGGAATAACTTTAAAAGGGAAATTTAAAAAATCACTGTCATTTAATATATTCAGAAAATGTACAAAATTGAGTGTACTAATTATGAAAATTTTACATTAAACCAACGGTCATGATCGCTCTGGAAATAAGAATAGGAAATACTTAAAAATTAATCTGTTTATGTGTCTGACAAATGGAAAATGTGTAGATCATTTTTTCTGGAAAAGGGGGCAGAAATTATAAGATGTTTTCTTCATTCTGCTCCTTTTCATTCAAAGTTGAATTTTTTGTTATGTATATCTTATGGGTTAGATGTTTTATTTGTTTTTATTTTGAATGAAATAAAGTTGATTAAAAAAAAAACTGGAGCCTCTTACTCTTAATTTTTTGCTTTAAATAGAGCAAAACCTGTTAAAATTTATGACGCAAGAGATCTTCAGCAGCTTTTTTGAGTTTTCTGTTCGTGACACACCCCTATGAATCTATAACTGAATGTCCCGCCTTCTTGGTGCAAAAATGCAACTTTATGCACATGAAAAATGACAGGAAAGATTCACAGGATGAGAAGAAATGCATAATATTTCTTGTTAAGCCAGAAAGCCAAAAGTGCAGGACAGAATAATCAATTGTGTAGAGATCAAGAGAGGAGTAAAGCTTCTACATCAGAGTGGGAGTAAAAGACACTATTATTCTTCTTTTTTTTGGATGGCTTTGCAGCTTGTTGGTCACTGCTGAGTCTGCTCCAGTTCCCTAGGAACTGAGACCTCCTGCTTGGAAAACCCATTTGGGAAACGGATCCATTTTTTTAGGCAAAAGTCTGCCATCGTATATGATGCAATTCATCACTACCTGTTATTAATCTGCTAGCTGGCATTACTTTCTGGTACTTATTTGTGGTGTCATGAACGTGCAGTATGCTTTTTTTTTTTTTTTTTTTTTTACTGAAGGTGGGGTGGGGCTCAAAAAGGTTCCTCTCAGAGTAACATCAGAGTCAGGTAAGAAGTACTCAATAATAAAAGCTTTAGAACTTCCTTGGGTCAAAAGTGCAGGGGCGTGTCCAGGGAGTGGCCTGGGGTAGCACATGCCACCCTTAGAATCTGATTGGCCACCCCAGGTGCCACCCCATTTAGTTCCATTTAAATTTAATTTACATTATCCACAAAAGGCTTCGGGTTATAACCCCAAAACAGTAGGTGGCAGCTTGTACCTTGGTTGGTTTCAAGCCCGACCATTATTATTATTATTATTATTTTTTATGTTGACAAAAGTAGTGTTTAGAATCCCAGTCCCACTCCACTCCAGTTGTTGGCGGGGGAAATGCACCAAGAAGTGGTTTGATAACCACACAAAATGGCTCAAAGAAAAAGAAGAATAGAGAAAAGATGGTCATGGCACAATGTGGAACTCACAAATTTACTAGACTGCAAAATAAAAGAAAAAACAGCTGGTGCCACCCATGAATAAACAAGGGCCCTCCTGTGCCACCCCATTTTAAAAGGCCTGGAAAATGCCACTGCAAAGGTGATGTCACATTGGTTTTTAACAAAACTAATAATAAAATAATAATAAAATATACTAGTGCATATGTATTCCCCCTTAAGGTAGGTGTGAATTTGAGCCGACCAGTGAGTCGGCAGTGGGTGTGTTGGACCGGTTTTGGCGCAAGTCAGTCCGCCTTGGGAAGAGGGCTGAAAACACATCTGGTTCAGCGCTGGAAATTCTCGGGCTACCCGGATGTGAGAGCAAATCTTTTGGCCCGGCCATACCGACCCAGTGCTACTGTGTAAGTGCCACTAGTTTGCTGTTAGGGAGTGAGAGTCACAGGTTTGTGGTTACCATGGTGGTCTTAATGAGCCACTACCATCTATCTTCTCTTCACAATCCTTATGCAGTTTAAACATTCTGTCTCAACTCAGAATAATACAAAGTTAGTTCTAGAATCCTTAGCAGAAGTAAACATTTATTTGATATTTCTAGGTTGTATTTCTGGGGGTCAGATGATTGCCCCCCCCCCCCCCCACACACACACACACACACTGATCGTGTTGTTGTGAAAACACGCTGCAGCAGAAACTACCAGGTTACGAGTCCAGTTTACTCAACAGTCTTTTCCTTTGCAGGTGCTGATGTTGCTGCTCTCTTCACTTTTCTGCTGTTTCTGTTTGCTTTGCATTCTTTGGTGAATTCTGCAGATGCTAGCAAATATACATTACAGATGACAAAAATAACAAAACACCACGGCAGTGATCATTAGAGGGAAGTCAGCCTCATTCACCATCTTGAGCAAGCTGTGAACAAAATGTAAGAATTATGGAAAAACATGCAGCGAAACAAGAACAACACCGGTGAGTTATGTATAAAAATATTACTTGTGACTTATTTTATTTCTAATACTGCAACATTTAGTCTTTGTGTTGCAGTAGTTCATGTTGCTCGGCACTAAAATCAAAAAGTTTAGTCTTTATTTTGTGGAGCAGGAATGATAAAGAGCCTTGTTTTATTAAAACATGAGTGAACTATCACATCTTGTTACTTTAAAGGAAAATAGTTTCCAGATTAGGTTTTAGAAAGCAGTATTTTAGTGAACTCTTCCTTGGATCTCTGGGTTTTTATTACCAACTCGTCCTTCTGAAATGCAGATGGAAAAACGACTTACAGCTCAGGTATTTGATCTGAGTCCACAAATTATTATTCTTGGTCAAGAAACTGAAGGTTTCATGTTTTTCTAGGTTTTTATTGGCATGTGTGCATGTTTGTGTTAGACAATAAGCTCTGCTTTACGTGGGTTCAATGTGTGTGAATAATGTAAATGTGTTGCAGTTTATTAGTGTAAAACATTAAGGTGTAGAATTCCTTACAGGGACAAATTTCTCCAGCCAGTTTTCACAGAGTTTTAAACTAACATGCTGAAAAATGATGGAGTTTTAGGTGTTTTCGACTGACAATTTACTTTTATCTGATGGAACGTTGCAAGATCTCATGTCAGCACAAGTGTTGTAAATCCACCACTACATCAGATTTAACTTCTATATCTGGAAAAATGACTGAATTTTATTCTTTTTATGGTTGTTGCAGAACCCAAAAAGTTAAAGATTTTCTAAAATCTGCTAGTTAAACATCATCACCTTTTACCTTTAGGTGGTTGGTGATTAAAGTGACTGTCCGGAGTTTTCCCCTTTCAGGAATTATGTATGATTTTTCAGAAATCCGTAAGTGATTGTCTTATCATGTACTGTGATATAAGGTAAGTAATATGTCTTTTTTTAGTTTTTGCTAAGCCCGCCCCCTGCCCTGTAGAGCTCCGTGCAATAGGAAACTGAGCGTCAGTCAGAACTAACCAATAGAGTTAGACTACCGCTTGAGTTAAGGAAGCACCTTGGCTGATGCAGAGTTGATGGACAAGTAAGTCTTTAAAATATTAATATATGAAAATACAACATGACATGAGAATAATAATGGTAAAACAACGTGTTTTAGCTCTGTTTGTCATCTACAGAAGCCCATTCATAAACAAGAAACGTGCAGTCGCCATCTTAAAGTAACACCTAAATCGACTATTTTGTGCTGATAACCTGTATAGATGAGTATCTAATAGTGCTGTAGACATGTGTAATCATTATTTTGGCAGTTTAGTGCAACTTACTTAAAAAGAAACAAACAAGCAAGCAAACAAATAAATAAAAATATTTCCATCCATCCATCCATTATCTATGTCCTTTGTGAAGTGCCTTGAGACGACTCTTGTCGTGATTTGGCGCTATATAAATAAACTGAATTGAATTGAATTGAATTGAATCTATACCCACTTATCCATGCAGGGTCGCGGGGGGCTGGTGCCTATCTCCAGCAGTCAGTGGGCATGCAGGCAGGGTACACCCTGGACAGGTTGCCAGTCCATCGCAGAAATAAATAAATATTATTTATTTATTTATTTGTTTGAAAAAAAGAAATAAAGAAATAAAACTACATTCGGACATTTTCATCGTCTGAATTATTTTACAACCCGTTTCAGGGAAAAGTTTCACATACATTTCCAAAGTCTATTTCCAAAGTCTGAGACATGCAGCACAAGTAAACAGCATTTATAGGAATTTGTCAGAATTTCAAAATAAAAGTTTATTATTAGGTCAGAAAAGGAAGAAGACATAATGGGCAAGAAGCACGAAAGAGAAGAATGTAAATATAGAAGAAGCAAAAAAAAAAATCTTTACACTGTTGCTCATTTTAATGGTCCGCTCCTGTATGAATCCTACCTTAAACTGGTTATACTGGGTGTTTAAACCAGCAATGCAGTATAAAAGCAGTGAAGCTGCTGTGAAGCTGTCAGCTGATCTTATTTACACTCCTGCAGAAAACATCTGATGGTCATTTTGTTCCTCCTGCCAGTCTTGGCTGGTGTTTCTGCTTTTGCTGCAGCTTGAATCGAGGCCATGGGAAAAGCAAACGGAGAGGGAAGAAAAGGTTTTGGGTCATCTATTTCAGATGACGCAGGCTAAATCAGGCCGTGACGGCTGTAGTTAACCCACTTTGATTTATCTTCTGGTTTAATTTTCATCTTGCCAGCGTGCATTTTTATTCTCTTGGATCTTCAGACTGTGACTAAAACATAAATGTGGGTTACAACTCTGACATCAAAAGGTTTACTGGAAAAGGAAATGTAGTGCTGGTATGGCAAGCCATTCATCTGTTGGGTTGGATTCATTGATGTAAACATTTTGCTTCACTGGTTTGAGGCTAGACTCTGACAGGAGTCCTGAGAGGTGAGCAAAAGCAGAAAAGTTGTCTCATTTTTATCTGACTGGGTTTATTCTTCTGTTGACTTTATGAGTTATGAGCTAGTGAAATCATGTTTGTCTGGGGGGGGGATAAATACTCTAAATGTATTCCTAATTTCTGAAAGATCCTTTTTAGCTCCAAAATGCAAATAAATCAGATTTTTTTTTATCTGTCTAAAAATAATTTCTCATGTATTCACACATATTTTATATGTGAACTTTTTTAAATTTCATTTGTTTTGTTGTTTGGATTTTGGGGCTGAAAGAAAAGCTTGCTTCTTTCAGAAGAAATACATCTTTTTAGTCAGCGTTTGTCTGTCCTGAAATGTTAAACTGTTTTTAATCTGCTAGCAAGTTATAGAATTAGGACAGTTTGTTGTATTTGTTGGCTTGCCATACTTTTGAGCTACAGGATGTTTGTATCTTTCACACAGCAGCTACAGGCAGGACCACTGCAGCTAGATGCTGCTGGATGAGAGAGGAAGAGTCAGAACAGCAGATGGATGAGGAAGGCTGAGGCTGAAAACCTTAATGACCTTCAGCAGAGCGAAGAAACAAAAAGACACCATTTGCACTCAGACTGACGGGCCATCACGCAGCTTTGAGACGGACTCTGTTCTGCTTCTCTGAGTCGGGATGAAGAGTAGAAATCCTGATTAAACGTGTTCTAACTGTGTAACAGGTTAAAATTAGAAGTACTAAAATATTTATTTTTATATTTCTGACATTTTAAAGAGCATCACATTAATAATTAATTCTACTAACATGTATAGTTTCAAATGTTGGTTTTTATAATTAAAAATATAAAATAAATATGCTCTTTGTACTTTTATGTAATCAAAATGTCAAAACTATGTAGATTTCCAGTCTTTTCCGTATTTTCCTTTAAGTTCAAATCAGTTCTGAAATGTAACTGATATTTTCTCAAATGCCGATTAACCACTGGGCCTCACCAAAACAACAACTTGAAGAGATTTCTTGATTATTTTCAAGTATTTCTGTGCAAAAGTTAGAATTGCCACCTATTGAGCTTCCTGAACAGCCTCTGTTCAGTGAAATGGTTCACATCCTACAGGGCTGATGAGCTAACAGCTAACATAGCTAAAAATATTGCAGTCATCTTAAAACTACTCCAGTATTCTGAATTTCTCAAAGCTTCATACAGGAACGTTTCATGAACCTGTCAGCAATCTGTTACCCGGGGTCAGGACCAGCAGGAATTCATGCTGAAATAACCATCTAGCGAGAAAAGGGCAGCAGTTCACTGACCCACACAGCTATTTCATTCACTTCCTGCTCTTTGTATTCTCTAATGACACCATAATGTCTCATGCTTTCTCAGGATGGACTGAACAGAAGTGAAGATGTGATGCAAACACTGGTGTGTTTAGCTGATCAGTACATATACCTGGATTCAATAGTTTTAATTTTATCTAGCGATGGGACAAATGAAGCGAGGCTTGTNCCTCCTCCTCCCCTTTTTTTCTGGTGATCGCGGTGGACAGTAAATCCTCCAACCTGCTGGTGCTTCTGAGTCTGCTTGTTCTCCTGAGCGCTAGGTTTGCTTGTTTGTGCGCTCCTGTACACGCGCGAGTGCGCACGCGCTTGTAAATGACTAGTTTTTCCGACTGGGAAACTCCGAGAGCCCACGTGGGGTGGTTGATGGTGGTGCTGTCAATCACTGCCTCAGTGCCGCTCCCTCGGTCCTCCAGGTGACGCCTATTTTGCAGGTATTTTTCTAACAGGAAGTCTGCTTGGAATAAGTCTCCGCCCATGGTGTTACTCACCCTTTAAATATACAAATCGACCGACTCTTGCTGTGACATGCTTGTCAGCCACTAGATGGTGCCATCAGATAAAATAAATACTCCGGACAGCCACTTTAAACAAAGAAACAAACAAGCAAGCAAACAAATAAATAAAAATATTTCCATCCATCCATCCATTATCTATGTCCTTTGTGAAGTGCCTTGAGACGACTCTTGTCGTGATTTGGCGCTATATAAATAAACTGAATTGAATTGAATTGAATTGAATCTATACCCGCTTATTCATGCAGGGTCGCGGGGGGCTGGTGCCTATCTCCAGCAGTCAGTGGGCATGCAGGCAAGGTACACCCTGGACAGGTTGCCAGTCCATCGCAGAAATAAATAAATATTATTTATTTATTTATTTGTTTGAAAAAAAAGAAAGAAAGAAATAAAACTACATTCAGACATTTTCATCGTCTGAATTATTTTACAACCCGTTTCAGGGAAAAGTTTCACATACATAAAAAGTGTCCACATGCGTGGAAAACTATTTCCAAAGTCTGAGACATGCAGCACAAGTAAACAGCATTTATAGGAATTTGTCAGAATTTCAAAATAAAAGTTTATTATTAGGTCAGAAAAGGAAGAAGACATAATGGGCAAGAAGCACGAAAGAGAAGAATGTAAATATAGAAGAAGCAAAAAAAAAAATCTTTACACTGTTGCTCATTTTAATGGTCCGCTCCTGTATGAATCCTACCTTAAACTGGTTATACTGGGTGTTTAAACCAGCAATGCAGTATAAAAGCAGTGAAGCTGCTGTGAAGCTGTCAGCTGATCTTATTTACACTCCTGCAGAAAACATCTGATGGTCATTTTGTTCCTCCTGCCAGTCTTGGCTGGTGTTTCTGCTTTTGCTGCAGCTTGAATCGAGGCCATGGGAAAAGCAAACGGAGAGGGAAGAAAAGGTTTTGGGTCATCTATTTCAGATGACGCAGGCTAAATCAGGCCGTGACGGCTGTAGTTAACCCACTTTGATTTATCTTCTGGTTTAATTTTCATCTTGCCAGCGTGCATTTTTATTCTCTTGGATCTTCAGACTGTGACTAAAACATAAATGTGGGTTACAACTCTGACATCAAAAGGTTTACTGGAAAAGGAAATGTAGTGCTGGTATGGCAAGCCATTCATCTGTTGGGTTGGATTCATTGATGTAAACATTTTGCTTCACTGGTTTAAGGCTAGACTCTGACAGGAGTCCTGAGAGGTGAGCAAAAGCAGAAAAGTTGTCTCATTTTTATCTGACTGGGTTTATTCTTCTGTTGACTTTATGAGTTATGAGCTAGTGAAATCATGTTTGTCTGGGGGGGGGATAAATACTCTAAATGTATTCCTAATTTCTGAAAGATCCTTTTTAGCTCCAAAATGCAAATAAATCAGATTTTTTTTTATCTGTCTAAAAATAATTTCTCATGTATTCACACATATTTTATATGTGAACTTTTTTAAATTTCATTTGTTTTGTTGTTTGGATTTTGGGGCTGAAAGAAAAGCTTGCTTCTTTCAGAAGAAATACATCTTTTTAGTCAGCGTTTGTCTGTCCTGAAATGTTAAACTGTTTTTAATCTGCTAGCAAGTTATAGAATTAGGACAGTTTGTTGTATTTGTTGGCTTGCCATACTTTTGAGCTACAGGATGTTTGTATCTTTCACACAGCAGCTACAGGCAGGACCACTGCAGCTAGATGCTGCTGGATGAGAGAGGAAGAGTCAGAACAGCAGATGGATGAGGAAGGCTGAGGCTGAAAACCTTAATGACCTTCAGCAGAGCGAAGAAACAAAAAGACACCATTTGCACTCAGACTGACGGGCCGTCACGCAGCTTTGAGACGGACTCTGTTCTGCTTCTCTGAGTCGGGATGAAGAGTAGAAATCCTGATTAAACGTGTTCTAACTGTGTAACAGGTTAAAATTAGAAGTACTAAAATATTTATTTTTATATTTCTGACATTTTAAAGAGCATCACATTAATAATTAATTCTACTAACATGTATAGTTTCAAATGTTGGTTTTTATAATTAAAAATATAAAATAAATATGCTCTTTGTACTTTTATGTAATCAAAATGTCAAAACTATGTAGATTTCCAGTCTTTTCCGTATTTTCCTTTAAGTTCAAATCAGTTCTGAAATGTAACTGATATTTTCTCAAATGCCGATTAACCACTGGGCCTCACCAAAACAACAACTTGAAGAGATTTCTTGATTATTTTCAAGTATTTCTGTGCAAAAGTTAGAATTGCCACCTATTGAGCTTCCTGAACAGCCTCTGTTCAGTGAAATGGTTCACATCCTACAGGGCTGATGAGCTAACAGCTAACATAGCTAAAAATATTGCAGTCATCTTAAAACTACTCCAGTATTCTGAATTTCTCAAAGCTTCATACAGGAACGTTTCATGAACCTGTCAGCAATCTGTTACCCGGGGTCAGGACCAGCAGGAATTCATGCTGAAATAACCATCTAGCGAGAAAAGGGCAGCAGTTCACTGACCCACACAGCTATTTCATTCACTTCCTGCTCTTTGTATTCTCTAATGACACCATAATGTCTCATGCTTTCTCAGGATGGACTGAACAGAAGTGAAGATGTGATGCAAACACTGGTGTGTTTAGCTGATCAGTACATATACCTGGATTCAATAGTTTTAATTTTATCTAGCGATGGGACAAATGAAGCGAGGCTTGTATCGAGCAGGAAAGAAGCATATCCACGAAGCCCCGCTTCAGGCTTGTCTCAGTTAGCAGAAAACCGCGTGACTGGTGACACACGAGGCCTCGTTTCACCTGGGTCACGTGACTGGTTCGTTTACTGTCACTTTTCAAAATAAAAGCTGCCAAAACTGAGTTTTTACTGGGTTGTTTTAGTTTGGTTTGTGTCTATCAGAGTTTCAAGTGGTTGAGTTGTAGAAAAAAAAACAGCTTTATTAGTGTTGGTAACTGTAGTGTTAGAGGCATTCTTTACATTCTTTTGTCCTCTTGACTTGTGTTAATAGTGTTATTTGATATTGGGGGACAAGAAAGTTTAGATCCATTCATGATTACTTAGTTTTACTGAAATGAGGTAGAGAGTTATGTAAATGTCTATTGAACATTAGGCTGTTTTAGAACTGGACGTTTAAGGGAGGAGAGCACTCCCAACACTCGATCATGTACGGGGGTGGGGGGGGCTCTCTACTGACTTTTAGGGGTGCACCCCAATTATGGCTTAAGAACACCTATGTTGACTATGCTTCCAAACTCATGTCATGAGTAACCCACCACTTTTGAAACCAAAACAATTTCCTCTAATGAAGCAGTAGCTTATGTGAACATGAGCCAGAATCATAAGTTTGACATGTTTATGACATGGCCGTCATGTTTCAGCTCCACCAGCAGATGTCGCCATATAAAGCTGAGGGAATGAAGTCCTAAATGAAGCTTTGAGAACCTTTTGATTGGCTGGAAAGGCTCATTGCTTCATTTGGCCATCACTAATTTTATCCACTTAGTGTGAATCTGTTTTAAACTCAAACCATCCTCAGAGCAGAGCTGGAGGAAAAGTTCATATTTAACTGCTAGTCTGAGCAGCCAAGACCAGAGAGCCACTTTGATCTTTAAACATTCAATTTCTTAAATTTCAGTTAATGGACCCTTCAAAATCCCATTATTCCATTTACATGGAATGTTGGTTTACAAGTTATATTTTCAGCAGAAAAATGTAGAACTCCTAGTGCATTTAGTGGTAGAGTCCTGTAGGAATTTAAATTTTCTGCAGGACTAATTTATGTAATGTTTGTAAAATTGTGTTTCACCAACCAGGCAATTAATCTGCAGTCATTTTAAGATGCAACACTGGTCTGTGCAGCACTCAGACTAGCTTTTACGTTAGTCCCGAGGGATGTAAACTCCCTCTGAACAGCTTTCCACAGTAGGTCAGGACTACTTACAGAAACTAGTCGGCCTCTAAATGAAATTAGAAAACTCACCAAGTCAAATTTCACCAAAGCTTCAGTCCAACAGCTCTTACTGCCACCCCCAAAGTTCCATGCAGTGATTCAGCTGTGACTCATGTGCAGATCTTTGTTCATATTAAATGAGCACCAGCATGTTCAGCAAATGTCAACACATGCAGCCAAACCAGGAAGAATGAAGCCATGCAGGAGGAGAGCAGCTGCCCGAGTGGGCCAATACCACAACCATGTCCACCGAATGAATCAGCAGCTGCAGATGGGGAAACCTCCAGCTCACCAAGAAATCAAGAGCAACTTCAAGCAAAACCAAACTTATTTTATTGGGTCAGCGTCCAGGTTAAGAAAATCAAATTAACGTGTCGCGTCACATTCACACAAACTAAACAAGCCAGCTGAATTAAAACCAAAAAGACCCAACTCTTAAACCCTGCAAACAAAAACTCTGCTGTCTGCTCACATTTCCATTTAACCTTTAACAGGCACCACCTCGGGCATCTCTAAAGGCCGAGGCTGCTTGATTGTGAACAAGTCACGCAGGTTGACCTCTGGGTCGACGTAGTGAGGGATCTTTCGTTCGTTGAAGAGTCCCGACAGGTTGGTTTCCACCTTGGCACGCCTGGAGATTCTCATGCGCAGAGCAAAGAGGCGCTGCAGGTTCTCCTCCACCAGGGGCTGCTGGTTTCCATTCAGGCGTTTCTGCCAGGTTTTCTTTGCCTTCCAGCGTTTCTGTTGAGTCATGGAGATTTTTAGTAAAACATAAATCCTGATTAGTTCAGGCCAACGGGAGGACTCACCCTCAGGGCTGAGGAGCTTGGATCATGGCGAAGGAGGTGTCTGTTCATACTCTCCTGGATAAGAACATCAAAGTTTAGACATTCAGTCATTTAAGGAGCATAAAAACATTTAGATTATCTGATGTAAACCCACCCTCATGGCAAACATGCGTTGGCAGTCTGGGAAGGAGCACTTGTACTTCAGAAGCTGAAGGTGGACTTTGCGGATGTGGTGCTCGAGGTTAAAGGTCGTGGTGAAATAAGCCTGGCAGTCCTTTCTGGGACACATCAGCACCGGCTTATGGGACGCATGTTTCCGTTTGTGCCTCCGCAGCGCGTCTGCTTTCTTAAACTCCTTCTGACACACGCTGCAGGTAAATACAACTGCAACATCATAAGTTAAGGGATGGAGCATGAGTTTGTCTCAAACTGAACACATTTGATGCCTTCATACTCACCTGGATGTGTAGCCATGTGCTTCTGGAGCTTGCTCCAGGTGTATTCAAGTACTTGACAGTTAGCATGAAGGCAGCGGTAACCTGCAGACAGGAAGGTTATAGATTAAAACATTTACACACAAACAAGACTGATGAGGCATTATTAGAACAGACCAACCTGCGTGTTTCTTCTCATGAGCTTTACGGGCAACGTGGGAGTCAAATGTAGCACCGCAAGCATCCTTAGTGCATCTTAGAGTCCAAACAGACAAAACATTTGTTAGAATCACTTAAATCAACCTTAAAATGGATGACTTATGTTCAAAAGGGTTCATTTCATTAATCAGACTGAAAAATGTTTAACGTCAGCCTGTGTGCATTTGGCTGATTAGTAAACAAAAAAGATGCTTCACTTGTTTATTCTGGAAGCAGTTCAACTTTACAGACATTTATATAGAAAACATATTTTAGACGTGCAACTTTTAATTATTTTTATTAATATCTGTTCTATGGCAACTTGGGTTAATGCTTTTGGTCAGATGAATAAGCAGAATATCAAAATAAATGTGCTTCATCAGCTACTTTAATTTTTAAAGGCAATAATCTGTATTAAGTAAACTGCAGAACCTGCTTTTCATCAAGAAGTGGTTCTGCTCCTTAGCAGTTTTACTGTTTAATATGCACAGCTGCAGAAGTGGGATGCAGCTCTGCTCTCATGAATATAATTTTGCTTTCCCCTAATTATTCAAGCCAAAAGTGTCATGAAACCATCTTTTCATTCACTCACTGAAAGTAAAAACATTTAAACCAAATTTTAAACCTTTTACAAAAAAAAAAAAAAATCAGACATTGCATAAGAAATTCAACAGAAACCAATTTCTGACATTTGTGACTCAGACATGACCACCAGAGCTTTACTGTAAATACTTTATAGGACTTTTAAAGCTAGATTTGATGTACTAAATATAATCAAAATGAGACTTCAAATGGGTATTCAATTTTAATCTCTTAAAAATACATCTTCGTTAAGCGTTTAGCATTTTTCCAAGTGAAATAATGATGAAAATGAGCAAAGTCCAGTCCTGGGAACACATGATTGAACAAGCTTATTGCCATACTTTCTCATTTCTTCATTGCGTTTAAAATCTGAAATTTATCCACTTCATACAATTACTAATGGTGTTTTTACTTTGTTGGTTTTTATTTTTAGTTTACAATTATGTTCGCCCCTGTATAGGATATTCATTTATAAAACATAGGCTAATGAAAATGTAAAAATAGAACGCAAGTTGAAAATGTTTAACCCTTTATTAAAATATCTTAGCTTTTTAGCATGTGTGGATCTCATCTTACAGAACATAAATCTGCTTAAACATAACAAAAAACGTTAGATGTAAAGAAAAAGTCCTTACCTGAACTTGACATCCACGTTGTGCTCCTGTAGGTGCAGCTTAAACAGCCTGCGCTTTTTGAAGGTTAGGGCGCAGTTGGACTGGTTGCACTGGAACAAACAAGTGTGCAAAAGTGAACATTTAAAGACTCTGGTGCAGCTTTGGCGCCATCTGCTGGACAAACCTTGAAGTAGTTCTTGTTCCCATGAACGAAGCGCACGTGCCTTTTCAGCTTGTCCGCGTAGTAGAAGGTCTTGGCGCAGGTCGGTATGTGGCATCTACACAGACCATGAGTTAGACTGAATAACATCAGCTGGTAGAAAGCAGCGCGTTTACCTACCGGAAGTGCTTCAGGCCTTTGTGCTGCAGCAGGTGGCGGCTCAGGTGAGATTTCCTCTTAAAGCGAGACCCACAGCCGGAAACTGGACACTGACAGTGACGCTGTGGGCCATAAAGTTTGATTCAAACACATTTAGAACCAGATGCGTGTTTATTCAGGTCGTGTTCTCCCCTCACCGCCCCGGTGTGCACCGTCTCGTGCTCCTTCAGCTTCCACTCTCTAGGGAAGGCTGCTGCACATCCAGCGTGGCTGCAGCTGAAGGTCCTCCGCGGCTGAGCGCTCAGAGGTTTCCCACCAAAAACACCGTTCATCCTCACCTTAAACCGGAATATCTATCCGTTAATTCTGAGCATCTGAATGTTTCTGAGTGTAAGTCACCTCATGGGACTGGCGGCGCCTCTAACAGCCTGTTTTATGACCTCTTCAAAGCAATTAGCTGTTAATTGGAAACGTCCTGAGAGCAGGAGGAGCGGCAGGACTTCAAAGCGACAGATGCAACTAATTAACTTAATTAACCAACAGCCTTTACTGCAGATTTGTTCCTAATAAGTTTGAGTTCACTGCTATTCTTTGGATTTTTTTATCGGCGTTTGGAGGAAATGAAACCAGACAAACTCAGCAGCTGCTATAAAACCCTTTGGACCCTTTTAAAAACTGTTAAAAATGGTCTTATCTGTCTTTTTTATCTATTTGGGGACACTGAACGTCATAAAGTAATAATGTAAAATAATGATATTAGGGTAGTAATAAAATAAAATAATGATGTTCGTCCTATTTTATGGATTATAATAGGCCTTTATAGATATAAATAGGTCTTATTTTTTCAGTTCTATTCAGTCCATGTTTTAATAAGATGCAGGGGTTAGAATGTATAGTTGATCTAAGGGTTAATGTCTTAAAACTGTTTATTGTTCATTTAAATTATGTTTCTGATGCATTAACATTAGTATTCTAAGCAGATCACAAAAATTTCATTTGTTTTAGGGTTCAGTTTAAAGGGGACCTAGAATGTAAACCAACATTTTCCTTGTTGTTATTGAATAAGACAGCTTGGGTGGTCAACAGTAGCATGCCAAAAAGTCAAAGCCGTGTGCAGTGGCGGTCCGTCCTACAGGCGAACTAGGCAGCCGCCTAGGGCGCCATCCAGAAGGGGGCGCCAAACTGCGCTCACACCACCACTCACTCCCCAAAGAAAAAGCATCATAATGTTCAGCTGTCAATTTATATCTGTATTCTGCAATATTTTTAAAAAGAATACACTAATTTACTGAACAAAGCCAGTTATATTCCCATCCAGCTGTCTTCAATCCCACTCTGAGCTCGGCTGCCTGCCCTGTTCTGCTCAGAACCTGCTAGCAGAGACACATGTGGGACGTACGGTCGGGTTCTGTGTGTGAACGGCTGACCTCCTGCGAGGATGAGGGGCGCCGTTTTGAGGGAGAAAAAAGAACAAGAGAAAGGTACAAAGGTATGTACTTTTGTTTAGGTTTGTTTGTTTCATATTCTCCGATTAGCATATAACAGTACTAGCTAGTTGACAGTAGCCAAAGCAGAGTCGTCATCTAAGTTAACGAGGGTGTGACGTCACGTTCTGTTGTGGTTCTGTCTCGCGGAAATTTCCCGGAAAATCCCCGCCCCCCCTTCACGGAGACCGGAGACGGTCAGTGCGCATTTAGCTGCACCGTGACAGCGAAGCAACAGCTGGGGTCATCGTGTTCTAGGAAATTAAAAAGTTAAGAGTAATCCAAGTCAGATGTGAAAAGTCCATTTATAGTTCCTGTACGTTTGATAACTTTATTATTTGAAAAATAAATATTGGGAAGGATGGATTTTAGCAGCTATAATAGCTTTGTACACTCTTGGCATCCAGGTTATTTTCCCTGTTTATCAGTGAAATACAGTTTTACATCTAACCACA
>SSNS01000447.1:440140-486849 GCA_006937985.1 Aphyosemion australe | reverse complement strand
ATAACTACAGAGATAACTCAGGATAACCTAGCCTTTCAGATGGAGGCATGTGGGAGGCAGGGCCAGGGAGAAAAGTCTTTAACGACAGTAGTCCCCGCTGTACACTCCACCTCCCTCTGCTCCCCACTCGTCTAAACCTGGACTAACATCAGAATTTAACCATAAGCCCTATCAAATAGAAAAGTTTTGAGCCTAGTCTTAAAAGTAGACAAGGTGTCTGCCTCACGCACTAACGCTGGGAGCTGGTTCCACAGTAGAGGAGCCTGATAGCTAAAGGATCTGCCTCCCATCCTACTTTTAGATATTCTAGGACCCACCAGTAAACCTGCAGTCTGAGAGCGAAGTGCTCTGTTAGGAACATATGGAACAATCAGATCACTGATGTATGATGGAGCTTGATTATTAAGAGCTTTATATGTGAGAAGCTGAGAATATGTGATGCTCTGTGGTTTGAACAATGTGGGGCTAATTCATACTTGGATTTGCATTAGCTTGTGTAGGAGGACCCTAATGTGGGTGTGAATAATTAGGAGATGATCCATAATTTGAAAATGAGATTTAAAAGTTCTATCATGCAGTAAACAGTATAACTGGTACATTTTCTTATTTAGAATTAAATTGGATCATTGCTGTCTTTAAATGGTGACACTGATGATATCCTGACTTAAACTGTGTTTTCTGTCTTTCATTAAAGAAGAGAAGTCATTGAACTGGACTTGACCTCATCTTTAAGAGAGTTGGTGGATTTTTTTTCCAGATTTATGGCGAATGCTGAGACTTTGTTATGATCATTGAGCTCAGGACAAGCAGTCTTGATTGCCACAGGAAGAAAGCTTTACACAAAGATTGCATTTGAATTCAGCCTTTGCACAAAATGTATTATTCTCTGTTGATTGCAGCCTCTTACACACTTTCATTCTTGACATCAGTCCACCTTAAAGAAAAGCCTGAATAATAAACAAGGTGTTTGCCACATTTTTAAACATTAATTTTAATCTGTTAAATCTCTGTGAGATTAGGACTGATAAGGATGTGGAGTTTTGCATGAACCAAAGTTTGCTTTCTTTTTTGTGTGAAATTCTTTGTTTTTCTTGCAGGTGAAGGAGGCGTGTGATCACATGAGTGCAGAGCTGATGGAGCTCAAGGCGCCCCTCGCTGAGTCTCAGCAGAGGGAGAAGAAATCAGCCTCTCTGGTGCAGGAACTCACAGCTATGGTGAAAGAACAGAAGAGTCGCATCTCTGAGCTCATCAAAGCCAAAAAAGATGCTGTCACTGATCTTAAGGTGTGAAGCTTCACTAAAAAAACAAAGTATCTGCTCTAGAAGCAGCTGCTTCCCTTTTCTAATCGTGGTCACTCTGAGCGTGTAGGAGAGCGGCTACTTTCTGACTTCATGAATACTGAATGATCCTGCTGCCTCACCGTCTGCCAGCTGTGACAGTTCATCATTAATACGGCTCGTGTCTGTTCCTCTGCCAGAACCGGCTGTATTCCTTGGAAGGAGAGGTGGAACAGAGCCGGCGACAGAACCTGCAGCTCGAGATGCTTAAGAAAGACAAGGCGCGGCTCGTGTCTCAGCTCACAGCTCAGGAGTCTGTGATAGACGGCCTTAGAGCTGAGAGGAGGATCTGGGGCCAAGAGCTCGCTCAGCAAGGTGAGAGATCAGACATGTGAAGTGTCCTCACTGATGAGTCAGGGTTACAGAGCGTGAGAAAGGCTGATTTAGTTGAAATGACTTACGTCTTTAGAAATTTTGAGGAATCCTAATATTGAATTTTTATGAAGAAGGTCTCATGAAACAGTATTATCCCTCCTCTTGCCATTCAGTAGCGGGCAATAATGAGGCACGGCTAAAGTTTTTTGCGCTGTTCTTTTATGTTGTCTGGATTTAAATGTATTATTAATAATAATATTGCTAGAATGAGAAGCAAAAGAAAATAACGAGATAGAGACATGATGTACAGTATTATTTTTCCAGGTGCATCTCTGGCTCAGGACCGTGGACGCCTGGAGGCCAGGATAGAGGTGGTGACCAATGAGCTGGAAAGTCAGAGGAAACAGAATCAGAGGGATCATGATGCCCTTAAAATAAAAACTAAAATCATGGATGACCAGACAGGGACTATTCGCAAACTCAAAGAGGTGACGTCATTTCATACATGCAATTTTTTTTGTAGCTACATTGAAAAACCCTCCGATTCAGTCGACCACCTTTAAAACTACTCACCCACGCTGTTTTGCTTTACTATGATCTATGTCAGCTCATTTAAAGCATAATAGCTGTTTGGATTTGATGTACATTCATGTCTGGTTTTGTAGTTTTCCTCCTTATCTTGAGACACTCTTGAGTGTATGTTCATCCATCTCCTTCCTGCTGTTCAGTCGCTGCAGGAGCGTGACGATCAGATCCGTAGGCTGAGAGAGGAAGCTTTGCAGATCCAAAAGAAGTTCCAGCAGCAGATTGAGGAGGAAACAGGCCAACAGGCTGAGCTCAAGGAGCAGCTGGCACATCTGAATCTGCGTAAGAATGAGCTAAAACAGCAGGTGGAAGACAAGGATGCAGAACTTGAGGAGGTCAGACGAGTTTACAGGCAAGTGTTCATTAACAACCAAATGTGTGCAGGAAGTAATAAGCTCTTTGTGAATAGCTTTAAAATCTGAGAATATTGAAAGGCAGTATTTGATATATTCATTTGGACTACTCAGAACTCAAGCTCACATTGTAGCTGTCACTACTGCTGAGTAAAATGTAAAATTCAACAATATGATTTGTGTCTCTTCTCTGTTAGCGACTCCAACAAGAAGTGGCAGGAGAAGGCAGAGCTGCTCACTCGACTCGAGAGCCAAGTGAAGCGCATGAAGGAAAATTTTGATTCCAAGGAGCGCCAGCTGCTGGAGGAAAGAGATAAAGCAACAGATGCACACAAGTAATATCAGCAGAGATGCATCCTGTCATTCTGAGTCTTATCAAGCAGTTTATTACAACTGAACATCTTTTGAGTGTAGGAGTTTAAAATCTATCTGTCTTCTGAGGAAAGCAGCTTGACTCATCGGTTCTCATCAGATTTTCTCTTTAGCCTTAAGATGAATCAGTTTGCCTAGTTTTTTCAGCTTCTGCTCAAATCACTGTGACTCATAAATATTTTTTCAGAGTTTAGGTAAAGTGTTGTAGTCACACCATTTTTGAAACCAGATTGTGGTTGTCTCTGCTGTAGATCAGCCGTGGAAAAGTTGCGCTGTGTGGATGACGCTTTTCGTCAACAACTGGAGTCTGTCCAGGCCGCGCATCAAGCGGCGCTGCTCCGGCTGTCTGATGAAAAACAAACACAGATAGAACAGGCTAATCAGAAGGTAAGATCTAGACTGTGTTTTTTTTTTTCTCGTCTCTAAATTATAGAGAATAACAGCTGCTTTCAGTCTGCCTATTCATAAATGAGAAATGTAAACACAAGCATCATGTAAATGTCTATAGTGTCAGATCACAAACAGGAAGTCTTGGAAGTAATTACAGGTTATCATGCTGAATGAGAGGATAGCTACATGTATATTTCAATCAAAGCTTTTGTGGCTTTCTTCACTATTGGATTATTGTTTCATAATGATGAGCCAGATTGCGTCAAAGAATGGCTTTATCTCCATTTCTATTTTTACTCATCACTCTAACTTCATCTCTAACCACGGTTTCCTCAGTAGGTTTGTGGGGAGCTGGTGGTTCCAGCAGTCACCAGGCGAAAGTGCAGGACCAGACTCGTACGCACTTGGGGACAAATTAAGTGTCTCCAGTTAATCTGACATGCATGCTTTTAGTCTGTGGGAGTAAACTAGAGTCCTCAGAGAAAATCCACTCATGCACTGGCAGAAAATGCAAACTCTGCACAGGAAAGCTGCAGCTAGGTTTTAAACCTGCAACCTTCTTGCTGTGAGACAACAGTGCTATCTACTGTGCACCATGCAGTTCTCCTAACAATCTCTTAAAATAAAAATTTAGCATCTGGAAAATGATGGAAGAATTTCTAAACTTCTTTTTTTTGTGTCACTCAAATATGTGTAATTTATCATTATTTTTACTCATCTCCTTATAATTTGAAACAATTTTATAAAATTTCACCCAAATAGATATTTGTTATTAAGTTTTGAATGAGTCAAAGACTCAGAAAGATCTGCTTTGGGCATTTGTTTGCAGCTGAAATGGTCTGTGTGCTCCTTCCACAGGTATTTGAAGTAGAAGAGGAAATGCGTCAACTTCTCCTGGAGACAGAAGCGAACAAAAAAATCATGGAGGAGAAAATGAAACGTCTCACGAGTGTGCTGAAAGACTTCAACACATAAAATATGAATTAGTAGAACACTGGACAGTTAGAACTTCTGAAACATTTTCAAACACAAATGTATTTTTGTAAATTTGAGGTAAATTATTTATTGTGCCTTAGTCTGCCTTATCTAATAAATTTTGTATTGAAAGAAATGAAGTGTTTGATCAATAATACAGAGGATGAGTTGGATGAAAAGGTTACTAGAATTTGCAATTCTCTCAGTTTGGTCAAGCAAGAAAACAACTGATAGTATAGTGAATGTTTACTCTGTCGGGGCTCTTACATAATGCATGTTACAGTTCTCTCCACATATGGGTTGCACAGTTCTGAAGTACTGCAAATATTTTTTAAAGCAAAAACCTTTAAATTGGTGATTTTTCTAAATAGTTTTAAACGGATCATTCATTGCTTCATTTTCTATAAAAACAGTATTTTAAAAGTAATTAGCAAGAGTAAAATCCCATTTTTTGTCAAACATGCTGAATATGGATGGAGACAGATTATATTAATAAAGACTTAATAAATGCATTAGCTATATGTTTTAATGTTTTTTTTATCTTAGTTTTAATGTCAGCCCATTTCACTAAGAAACTTATTTAATTTTGTTTATTAAAACGTGGAAAGGCTGATAAGTCTGCTGTGTCCTGATCAAAGAGGGCGGGGCTTTGCCAAAGGAGGAGGACGCTGCTTCGACTCGGCACGAGCGGGACTAGGGTTGCCGTGGTAACTAACCTAACGTAACGTACGTTCATTCAAATAGACCACAGGTACCACGCTCGTCCCGTTGAGGTAACAAAGACTTTACACACGTAGATGGTTTGTTTTTCGTTGACGTAGCGGAGTAAAATAAAAAGCAAGCTCTTATTTTGTCGAACAAAGATGGAGATTGAGACGACGGAGACTTTACGCTCGACCCCCACTCGACATGAAAAAAGTTTGGGGCTCCTCACAGTGAAGTTTGTCTGTCTGCTACAAGAAGCTAAGGATGGCGTCCTTGATTTGAAAGTGGTCAGTGAAACTGAGAAGATGGGTTCTGTAATTTGACGGTCAATGGTTCAGTCCTGTTGTTTTTGAAAGGGCTAGTAGCTCCTCTGCCAACACTTTATTAACAAAAGGCTGTCAGTGGGCAAGTCAGGTGCATTGGTATAACAGGTGGACTAATGAGCCGCCATTATTCTGCTTCAGCCTTTGTGGGTCTGGCTAATATTGATAAAAACATACATAACTTGAGTTTCTTAAAAGATTGGCTCACTGTCAACTAGCTAAACAAGTTATGCTAAACTATTCACTGCATTTCAGTAAATGCTAACTGCATTTCAAAATAAAACACTTTCTTGTGACAAAATTCCACAAGTATATACGATTTTGTCTTACTACTGGCAACAGACATTAATATTTTTTTCAGGGGTTAATCGGTATATGACATATTTGAACTACCAGATTAATTTTATGACACCAAACTCCAGTACTTGAGGGCTAGTGCATGTTTTGCAGGTTTCCTGCTCCAGCACAGCAAAATCAACTTAATCACCTCATAGTGGAGTTCAGCAGAAACTGTTAATCACTTTTTTTATATAATCAGTGCAAAGCTGAAATTTGTAGGACGTTAGCCCTAGAGGACAGGAATTGGTGACCCCTGATGTAAACAGACACATTTACACACCATTTATTCTGTGAACACGTACAAATATATTATTGTGATATTCATATATTAGTACATTTTTTTACTCCATTCAAAAAATAAATATAAAGAATGAAAGTTGGTTTATACCACATAGATCTTGTAAGAGTGAATGTTTTTTTATAGGAACGTTTTTTTAACTTTAACATTAAGAATTTTCCCTCTCCTCCTGCCCGCCAAAGCTAGGTAATATTTACATAGCAGGTTCTTCTTACTCTCCTGTCCCCCCTCCTCCCTCCTCCTTTGTTACTGCATAATGTCTTCCACTGCCAAACAAATAATGTACTACTTGTGCAGCTTAATTTGCCAAATCCTTGATTTGCTGACCCTATTTCAGTTCCTTTTTAAGTTTCTTAAAGACACATTCTTGTAAATGTCAAGTAAAGTAACTAACTACATATCTTATCAGCACAAATTCATCTCAAGCTGCTGCTGAGCTACGTCACTTATGGAGATGTTTGAATCTACAGGCTGCGGATAGCTTGGCTGTCAAGCAAAGGAGGAGAATTTACGACATTACCAATGTGCTGGAAGGCGTGGGTCTGATTGAGAAGAAAAACAAAAATGTGATACAGTGGAGGTTTGAAGATATGTTTTAATATGTTAATATGTTAGCATTGCATATACTTTAGATTTCACTGCTGACACATCCATGATCCTTGGTTGTTATAGAAATTATTAGTGACTGATAGCATTACATTCTCTGATTCTTAATTCTGTTTGTGTTCAGAGGTCAAGACAGAAACAGCCAAACTCAGGAGGTTCTGGAACAGGTCAAAGCTTTAAAGACCCAAATCTCTGAGCTGGAGGCTCAAGAGAAAGAGCTGGATGAGCAGAGTGCCTGGCTGGAGGAAAACATTAAACATCTCAACAATGATCCCGTCACCAGTGCATATCCTTTCTCATCTTTTCATGTCTCGGTATTCTTAAATGTCTTTTGTTTTTGTTTATCTGCATCCTATATTGTAAGATTTCACATCGGATGTACAAATTTGTCGCTGAGGCCTTGAATTCACTTTATTTCCAGCAAAATGTATATTTTATTTGAAAGTGTTTCTGTGGTTTGCTAATCTTGTTCTCCCAAGGCCAGTCATCTCATGGGAAAGAAATCCCTGCTTTAGCCTTTCAACGTTGTTTTCTTATTGAAAAGAGAAAAGGCTGTACAGGAAGGATTATAAATGTAATCGCTATTGTCAGTCAGTGAAATAGCAGCCAGGGTAATCCTGACTTACACAATGCTTACAGCATTGTTTTTTCCAGTTTATTGTCTCAGTTTTCTTTCAAAGTTAATCCTGTTTCCCTAACACCACTCTACCTATAAATTTGTGACACATGATGACATCTGCAGTGCTTTTAGTGGAGACACTCTTCTAGCTGTTGTGGCTCCTTCTGGAACCCAGCTGGAAGTGCCTCTTCCTAAAATGGTAGTTTGTTTTACCAATATGAACATTTTATATTAATCATGTTTTTTCCAGGCTGTATTTTGTAGCTGAAAGTGAGGAATAGCCTCACAAGTAGTAATACAAGGTCAGCTCTTCAAGCAAATAATTCAGTCTATGCAGGCTAGCATGTGCTGTAATATTTATGGAAATAAGGTCGGGCCTAAATAGTTCAGCTGGTTGTGACATTTCACACAAGAGTTTATATATCTCCACGCACATTTTTATTTAAATCTTTTTATTGCATTTACTGATGGCTTTAAGACACAACATGGTTTATTATTGTCTCCACGACATCTTTAACCGTCTTATTAGTTTTTAGTGCCTTTATGGACACAAGATTTTGTAAGAAATATCTTAAAATATTTTTAATGTTATCTTTTTTTAAAGTTTCACCCTTTATCTAAAATGTTAGTCTGGATTATCATCGCATTAGCATTATTGTTAAATATAATAGTTTTGTAAATTTTTTTTCAGTTTCTTCACAGACTTTGAGTTGCAGTTAACATAAATCGACTCACAGACATCATATACGCCTCATAGACTGGCGCTGCCTATTGGAGCTGCCGTAGTGACTGGCTGCCATCTTGGATGGGTCTCCATTCGCCCCCAGAGCATTTATTTCTACTGAGGAAGGTGCTTACCCAACTAAAAGACACATTAAATTTTTTCACGAAATCAGACATGTGGTATGGCATGATAATAATAATATAAATATAATTGAACAAAAATAAAAATATAAAATCCCAACATCAGCTAGAAAAGTAATTATTAATCCCATGATCTGTTTTCAATAGTACGCCGGTTGTTGCAACCGTAGGCTGCACAAAAAAACGAGCATATTTGCTCAGTCTGTGTTGACTCCAGTTGGGTTTGGAGCAGTAGGAACCCATCCAATATGGCGGCAATGCTGTTACGCTCTCCAGCGCCTAATGGAGCGTCTGTATTCATGTCTATGAATAGAACCAAGTTGATTAAAGTTACTTCGATTACTTAAACTCATGGATGTGTTTCTATTTCAAAGCAGAAAAGTGGTCAGAGGAAATACCAGGTGAACCTGCGGAGCCATTCAGCTCCCATCCAAGCGATGCTTATTAGCAGAGGTTCAGACTCCAGAGTACCTGTGGTCCTTTCTCTACCACCCACTGATGATATCTGCCTGATGCCAACTCCACCCAGCACCCCCGCCAGTCTGCAGAGGTTACCCCTCTTAAACTCTGAGTGCTCTACATCCAACACCACCTCTCTGTACTGCAGCCAGGACTCTATCTGCTCAGACCAGCAGATGGTGCTGCTAGACCTTGATGAAGTGCTGACACAGTCAGCCATCTCTGGTGATGAGGAAATAGGTAAGAATCGAGGTAATTCAATGTTTTTAATTTCTCGCTCAACCAGCACGTTGAGTTTTGTTGACATTCAGAAGCAGCGGTAGTAACAGAATTCACTGGACTGATATTTGAGTTCACATTTAGAATTTAATGATTTGTGCAGAGTAGGATACTCAGTTATGTAAACTGCACACGTTTAGTAGCTTGTTTAAAGGAATATTCTCAATATTTTTAGGCAGTAGTTTAAATTTTTAAATATAGGCAAATGTTTGAGTAAAAATGGTCCAGTTTGTTACTTGTTGATTTTTAGAAAGAAAGAAAAAAATCAGTTACTGTTGCTATTATTCTCTTGACTGGAGATTCCTGTCAAGCCAGGGAGTGACCACAGACAGGAAAAAATATGCATCTTGAGAGCTGTGTTATATAACACACCACAAACATGAAATTCAAATAATGAAAACAAACAGCAGACAGTTTTTAATTAAATGAATCATGTTTCATTTTCTCTTCTAGCACGTGTTTCACCAGTGGCAACATGCAGCAGTAGCTCTTAAGTTGTCGTTTTAGATTTTAGTTGACTCTTCTGTTTTCAGTTTTTGTTTTGTCTTAGTAATATCTGATGACGAAGCAACTTGAAGAACTGGAAAAGACAAAAAGGTCACTGAGATTAAAGGAAGTTTTGTGTTTCTGTATCTTGAAACTAAAGGGGAATAGCTCTGCCAGTCATATTATCATTAGTCTAAGCTGTTTCAATGAACCAAATCTGATGAGTCAGAACATCAGATAGAAACAGATCCATGGTTGTGAGACAACAACCCAAAAAACAGTTAGCCTTAGATGGTTTTCACCAAACAATCTGTTTATTTTTGCTTTCCCATCTGCAGCTGTTATAATCCAGATCTCTTTAGTTCATGTTTAGAGTCTGCACTAACAGTGTCTGATGTTTCAGTTTAATTAGGATACTGTCCAGAGAATGTGCTTCTATAGTTTCCTGCATTAAATCACTAAAACAAGTCAAGCACTTGCCAGATTTGTTCATTTACCTAAAACAATTTAAAGTAACATTTTATTACAAAAATAACTTGCTTGTTCAAACCTCAGTTTTAATTTGGAAATGTTTCTTTCTGCAAATTAGTAGATTTTCTCTAAACTGTCGTTGTGTCCTTGGGCAAGACACTTAACCCGAATTGCCTCTGTTGGTGGTGGTCAGAGGGGCCGATGGCGCAATGATGCAGCCTCGCCTCTGTCAGACTGCCCCAGGGCGGCTGTGGCTACTCAGTAGCTTACCATCATCAGCAGTGTGTGAATGTGTGAGTGCATGCAGCGTCTTTGAGTGTCCTAACAAAGCGCTATATAAGTTTGATGAATTATTATTATTATTATTAAATTGTGTAAATGTAACTGAAAATATGAGCGTCACTTCCTTTGAGGATCCTGTCATGAGAACAAATGAAACGGTTTATAATTGTTCCAGAGTTGGAGACTTGCAGTATGAATAAGACAAACCACTTCCATATTCTGTAAATAGTTGGTCAGAGAAGGGATGGTTGTGTAAGTTTTGGCGAAACTTGAAAATGACGAGTAGTGACGATGTCAAAGTGAAACTCAGACAATTTTACTGGAAAAATCTAGAAATTAACAGAAAATATGATTATTTCCTGTCTGTTATACAATACAGTTCTAGAAACAGCTACTAGTAGTTTAGCGTGTGAGACGATTCTCATTCTAAGCAGCTCACATGTGAGCTGAGACCTATTTGTTATTGGCAGTGAAATTACAGCTCTAAGAAAGTAAATAAATACATTTCTGATACTGTTTCTTTGCTCCAGATGTCTGAACCTTACGTTATTGTTTTACTTCTCGTGCTTTCTGCAGATTGTCACTTGCAGCCAGGAGCCATGCTGGAGCAGCATCAGATAGACCTGACAGATCCTGGGCTCCAGTCGATGCTGGATGTTGGCAACCTGCTGAAGCTCAGCAGCGCTGGAGACCACATGAAGGATGATCGAGACGGTGAGCCACAACCATACCGAAGTGAAGCTCAGAGGTGGTGTGATGTGGCTTGCTCCAAAAGCTCATCTTAAAAACATTGAGCATTTTAACAATTAGTTTCTCACATCAGCTGTCAGTGGTCCTAAAATAATTTTATGGTTGATTGGTGTTACATTAATCTAGTGAGAGATGATTAAATTATACACCCATATGATAGTGTACACCAATCGCTGTACAATTTAATTAAAGATGTTGGCCAGAGGCAAATTTCCTTTGAGTGGCGTCTGTAAAAAAAGTATTAAAATTTCAGCTGAAAAATGTTTTTGATTTCCACGGCTAGATTTTTAAGAAAATCTGATGTTTTTAAATAGCGCGGCAAAAAATAAGATGGATTCCAGTCAGAGCGCTACCCAGGTGCTTACGTAATACCAGGAACCTCTCCCAGGAAGCCAATGTAAACCATGCATAGCGCCGGTTTTTCTGCGTTAGCATTATGGCAACCAACAATGAGTCCGATGTAGCATCTGAAACCTCTGCTAGTTGTTTAGATTATTTTTCTCTGGAATACAACGAGGAGAACGGATATCAGAGAGCCCCGGAGGGGCTAGGTTACCAGCCTGTTTGACTCGAATTAGCCGCAAGCCAGTTAGCCGATGAGGCACAGCTGGACATATTCAAGACTCAGACAAGATGCAAGTCAGTCTGGAGCGCTGATGGCAAAGCCGACGTGGAAGGATGGTGAACGTCTTCAGAACCTAAGTCGGTACCGTTAATTTACTTTTATTGTGTGCGTGTTTTATTTTTGTGTTTGTGGACGAGCGAACACTGCATTCAGGGCGGCTGCATCACGCTGTGCCAGTATATTTCAATAATCTACAGAAAAAGAAAACTATGTACTGCTAGTTTTATCGCTACGTGTACATTTTAATATAATTTCGGAAAAATATTCATCGATAGCTTACCAGAATGACTTCTCTTTTCCTGATCGTACTTATCATGCAGCCACTCGCTGGCTCATGTATTAGTAATCCAGGAGGGACCACGGTCTGAGCTGACACTTTGTGGTCAAGCCAGCCGACGCTGGAGCTCTGCCGGTCTCAGGTGGTTAAATTGTCGGAATATGTGGATCATCTTTTAGATTTGATCTTTGAGTGTGTCTTGGCTTTCACAAATGACTTCTTCTTTCCTTACCGGAGCTAACACGGTTAGCCATGCTGCTTCAGTCATGCTCCCAGCTAGCTACGATCCTCCTCACAAACAGTTTCCATGAATTTAATGTTGCTACGTTAGTTAGAAATGCGTGTAGGACTCTGACATATAGCTCGGACTTTTTGCTGCAGCTGTAAACACGATTATCTGTAACCATTGAGAGCACAAAGTTGAACAAAACAACTAATCGCGTAGTAGCTGCAGTAGCTGCCCGGTAAGACGTCTTTGAGTGACATATGTGCAATGTCACTGATTATAGGAGACAATTTTGATTTTCTATGATTTATGACAAAATTGCTTGGCAAAATACAAAAAATGAACCCAGTTTATCTTTATATCGATGGTAAAGTGTAGTTAAACTGAATTTCTACAATTTTCATGCAGTCTGTTTAATGCCTTTAAAACAAAATTTCCATTTCTCTTCAGGAGCTGTTGACCTAATTGATGAGCTGATGTCTGTTAATGGTGAGCAACACAACAGCTGGTTATATTTTAACAGCTGGACAGAATGATGCTGAGGTTGTTTTCTCAGGTTGAAACATCAAATAAAAATTACTAATGTTTCCACTACAGTTTAAATAGTGGGAAATACAGGCAGTGTGCTCACATTCTCAAGCAACTCCAATATGGGCTTCAGTAGATATTTCTGAGGTATACTAAGTTGTTTTGCCAAATCTGAACTAAGATAAGAGGTAGCACTGCTACCGTAGCAGCTCAGGGGGTCAAGCTGGTTTAGAGTCAGAGACCTATTTCTCAGGAGAATCTTTACAACATTTTTTGATGGCAATTCTTTTGATACGTTTTTGCATCTCTGCAGACCTAGCTGGTAGTTTCCTCATTCATTTCCTCATTCAACATTGTATCTATTGTATGCTGTTTAAAACTACACATTTTGTTGGACTTTCAGTTACAAACAAACTCTTAAAATGAATTCACATTTACCCAGATCTGCCCCATCTTGTATCTTTGTGTGCGTGTTACAAACCCGAACTCTTGAAATTTTAAGGAGTGAATGAAAACAATGTGGTTTGGATGTTTTCAGCAGTTTCTGCTCACATGTAAACTTTGGTGCTGGAGACGAGCTCTCACAGCTGGAAATACAAGAGTGGGTGGAGAGGAGTCTGTCAACAAAGATGGATGAGTCTTTTAATGACCAATTTATCATCAGTACCATGTGTGTCTAAATCACGGACATCATAAGATCAGACCAACGGTAAACAGGTCCGATGAACTGAAAATAAACTCAAACAATCTCTGTTGCATCATAAAATAATCTTTGATGATCTAAAGCTTCTGTCTGGAAAATGTTGGGCAAATGTCTGGAGTGAATACTCCACTCCTCATCTGGAATGTTTTTCAAAAAGTGTAGGTCTGCAGAGCAGGTGTGATAACAGCTTCCCTGGTGACTCACAAATAACAACTGAAACTTTACACTGTATTTTGTGCGTGGGTGTGTGTTAATGAAAGACATGCTTCTCTAGTACCCTAACTGGCTGTTTCCACATACAGGTATTGACTACAGCTTCAATCTGGACGACAACGAGGGAGTGAGCGACCTGTTTGACGTGCAGATCCTTAATTACTGATTGAAGCTCTGAGAAACAGTTTTCTTTTTTTGCCTGAAAGACCCCTTTAAAGATGCATTTTTACCATTTTGATGTAATTGCACAGCTAGTAGCTTACATACCTTTGTTGCCTTCCAAAATAAACAAAACAGAAAAACAACAACGCCCACAACACCCTTCGCCTGCACAGCTGTACACCAGACATCCTATACATTCAGTTTACAACACAGGCCTACTGCCAACAAAACAAATCCTTAATTATCTGCTATTTATTTACATGGTATTGATATTTTAATGGTTTTCTGGGTAAACACAACATTCCAGGCAGATGAGATGAATAAGTGGAAAGAAACAAAAACTCTGTAACACAAAATATTTTTCTTTACAACACAGGGTTCATGAGTTTGAGCACAGGTTTGTAGTTTTGTTCTACCTACATTTAATGAGTAAATGTTTTGTTCTTGGAAAATGCCAAATTTTATTTATGTATATATTTGACACTGCCACTAAAGGCCTCACTTTTGTTTTTATAATCACAGTTGTATTTTTATACAACTATATTTTATATTTAAAAAATGTTCCAGTTATTTTTATTGATACTTAGTCAATGAGTAAATAATTGCATTTGTCATGTTTCTAATGAATGGCACTTTTTTTTACATTAATTCATGTTTTTGTTGCAAATAAGATTGATTTTTTTATATATATATAAACTACTTTAATGAACTTTTCCAACACAAAAAGCAGCACAATAAAGAATTTGTTTGTGAGTTTGTTAAATTATACAGATGGCAGTGTTTATCATACATTACCCAACGTTTAACAATGAATTGGAACTTTTTCTTCTGCTTTTCTTTTTTTGGCTGAGCGATGTGTTTTGCTGTCGCTGCAGCAGATGCTGAACCTCAGTCAGATGTTTTCCACATGAGAGCACAAGGCAAGAATGACCTGAAGAAAAAACTTGATCTGAATCAGCTGGGAAACAGAAACCCAGAGAGAAATCTCTGAATCTAATTAATGAGGAGTTCTTTTTTTATACATTTGTTGTTAGTTTTTACTGTACATTTGTCTGTTAATGTTCTGCAAACATGAAGAGAATTAAATATTTAAGAGTCCTGCTCTTCTTTACTGTTCAGCCACACATTAATTCTCATAAAAATATGATGTGAAAAAAATGTCAGATTTCACTATCCTGTTATTAAAGGTGACTACAAGTGTTTTTCAGTTTATTTGGTTGGTGTGTGTGTTTGTGTACAGTTATTTAGATGTTCTGAGGAATTCAGGAAATGAGAATGGGTTTTTTTGTCCACAATAAACATAATTTAATCCCTCAGGATATCAACGTTCCCTGATGGATTTGTGATTGCAGTTTTTTATCTTTTGATCTTCTGGAAATCAGACTCAGGCCCGGCTAACAAATGAAACCTAAGTCCAATGACAAGGACCAGAAGAACACTGGCCGCACCGTACTCAGACTCATAGTAAAGGCATGCATGTCTAGTTAGCTTATGTGTAACATCAAGGAGATCTGTATTTATTCACTTGATTATAATTAAAACCAGCATCTCATTATCTGTAGGAGTTTTTCTAAATGAGAGGAAAAAAGCTTGTTTTTGTCATTCAGAGTCTAAAGTTCAAGAATCTTGTGTGCACGTTGGACTGTGTGAGCAGAGTTTAATATGAGATCCAAGACAAATATTTGTTGGTCATATTGGAACTACTCCCTATCAGTTCAGTTAAAAAAATAAATTGTTTCAGTTAAGACAAGGTTCAGAAAATACCTGCTATTCTATTTTAAACTGCTCAATTCAAGAGATGAATAGGAGCTTCCCAGATTAAAGACATTTACACAGGAGTGTTACTGCAAAAAAATAAAATATGGATGAAGTGCTGCGATTAAAATGGACATGTTCAGACAAAAGTAAAAATACTAGTTTGAGTTTAACTGAAGAACAGTATTAAAAATATATCCAAATGCTTCAGGTGTTTTGAGTTAGGACTGTTCGAGACTCTAAGTCTGTTCTGTTGCGAAAGCTGTAGTCAGAAGATATAATAAATAAGTACAGGGGTTAATTTTTCTGTAAATAATTTACTTTTTTTTCTCAGTTTTTCAACTTAATTCTGGAAATACTATATTGACTCATTTCTTATTAAACTTTTTAAATTGACATTTGAACTTTATCCTTGACATCTTAACCTTTCCACGTGGTACCATTATGCTGTTGTACATTTAAGTCGTGTCTCTCTTTATTACTTTAAAGGTGTAGTTCACTCATTTAATCAATACATTTCAAGTGGTCTCTAGTAATGAATGCTTTGTAAGTCGTACTCTGGGGGAAAAAAAGCTCTGGTGCACCAGTTTTGGGAACTAGGAAATTGCCACATCTGAGAAGAGCTTCAGATGGCAAGATTTAAGCCCAGTCACAATAGTTGCAGTTCCACCCTTGCACCCTTCAATTGCTCGTTCCCGGCCAGGGGTGTGAGCATAGGGTGTCCCGATTCTCAAGGGTGCAAGGTGACCACGCCCCTTTTGCAACCTTGATCTGCACTTCACCCAAGTTCGCATCGATGCAGACTTCGAGCAAGGGTATTACCCACAATCCATTGCTGCATGGGAATTTTGAGAAAAAGGTGGAGCAATGGCTCAAGTACCTTTTCTGAAAATATGTCTTTTCAAATGAAAGTTCACTTTAAGACGATTAATGATATTTATTCATGCTCTGAATGTTTTAGACTAAGATTAAATGTGGACAGCAATGAATTTAAATTTAGTCAAATTGTTTGAAAGTTGTTAATAAAGATTTTTTAAAAAGTAGCACAAACAGCAACTGGCATACCGGCATTGATGACGCCATGCTCCTTGTCTCAATTCGGCACACTTGTGTACTACGCACTCGAAGCCTTACTGCGCACCTCCTCTAAGTGCACTACACAGTAGGGTGTAGGGCACAGTGCGAGTATTGGGATTGAGCTTTAGACTCTTATCTCCTGATATTTGGACATCTGGCCCTCGGACTGGATAACGACAACACGACTCTACCACTGGCTCTGTTTGCTTTACAATGTTGATGTTTTATCTCCACAAATAACACAAGCCTGAAGGAGTTCTGTCGTGTCGTAGAGTTGCTAATGCCAATGGTTAGCTCCTACTAGCTGACACGTTCTCTACTGTTTTCTGGACACTAAAACAACAACAGTCTTCCCTATCATGAGTCAAGATGGATGAGTCCATAAATGTGACGTAGATCTGTCAGGATTTTCAAAACCTATAGCGTTTCACCGTCTATTTTCTATCAGAAGCTAATGTAGGAAATAAGGGTAGGACACAATTTTCACAATCAGCCAGCATGTTAAATGCAGAGTGACCCATTATAATCAGAAAAAATGATTTAAAAATGTTTTTTCAGTGAAGTTGACCTTTAATATTATAACTTACAATGTAAACTACTGCGCCAAAGAAGGAAAAAAGGTATGTTTTTCAGATTTATCTTCACATAAATGTTTATGGGTAAAAAAAACATTTATTTCAAACATCTTTACAGAAAATAAAAGTTTTCACAAAAACATAACTCAAACATTTTTCATAGAACAAAATGCTTTTTAAAAGCACATTATAAAGTAAGAAAATAATATGCTGGTGAAGGTTCTCAATCATCCAGGTCATGGTAATCCAAGGGGTTCAAATGAAGGCAACTGGACTTCTTTGGTTTCTTGAAGACGTTTCGCTTCTCATCCGAGGAGCTTTGTCCATTCTGACTGGAATATGGGAGGGTCAATCTTATAAACTGTAGCTGTCTGTTGTTGCTCAACGAGCAGCATCTGTGAATACCCCTCCTCCCTACCTCTTGATGAGTCTTTAGCGTCGTTAGCCTCTATTGTTTGTGAGTCGTTGTTTTGATTAGATGCAGGAGGGTGTGAACTGGACTGAAACTGTTTTGGAATTTGTTTCAAATAATAATTTGTGTTTTTAACTAGAGGTACTTGTGTAAAATCTAGTTGAATAAAAGTGTTTTTCTATAAATTATCCATGCTTTTCCACTGTGATGAACAACTATTTAGAATAACTCATACTGAGAAGGTGTTTGTCTCTTCACTGTGGGAGTTAAACGACATGTCAATTCCCTCTGCAGGAGTTTCTTGTCTCCTTTTCCTTCTCCGTTCTCCAAACTTTTTAGCCGCTTTCATCATGTGCTGCTTAAAAGAAGACCCCATGAAGGCGTAGAGGATGGGGTTGATGCAGCAGTGGGTGAGAGCCAGACATTCTGTCACCTGAGCTGCCTGATCCAGCACTTTACTCGTCCCACAGTGGGTCACTAATGTGTACACTGAATCCATTGCACGGTACACCTTCAGCACATTATATGGCAGCTGGGTGATGACAAACACCCCTACTACTATTAGAAGAACCCGTAGAGCTCTCCACTTCTTGCCTCTGCTCTCAACAGGGAGGTCTTTTAGCACTTTGCCCACGCTCCAGTAGCATATCACCATGACCAGAAGAGGAAGCAGGAACCCCAGAAGGACCTCGACCACCTCCAGCGTGGCTTTACCTCCTCGAGCCAAAGATGACGGATAGATGGCCAGGCACACATTCCTGGTGGAAGCTTGAATCACTTCTGAGAAGATTAAGTCAGGAAGTCCAAGAAAGAAGGCGATCACCCAGACAGCTGAGCACCACTTCCAGCAGTGTCTTCTAATGAAAAGACTGTGCAGCTTCCCACTCGGGGCTGTACCCTGCACTCTGGCTAACGCCAAGTAACGATCTAAGCTGATGCAGGCAAGCAGCAACATGCAGCAGGTGAAGTTGAGCGTGTAGCAGCCAGACACAACCTTACAGACGATGTCCCCCAGCTGCCAGCCTCTAGCAGCATCAGCAGCCCAGAAAGGCAGCGTGAGGAGCAGCAGCAAGTCAGCCACAGCCAGGTGGCTCAGGAAGGCATCTGTCATGGTCTTTAGACGTTTGTGATACACGTAGACGGCCAGAACCAGTATGTTTCCTGCCAGTCCTGCAACCAGACATACGCTGTACATGATGGGGAGGAAGAAGGCTGCGAAAGAACGAATGTCTCCCTTCTCGCATATGGAGGGATAGTCATCGTAACTGATGTTGAAGGAGGCATTTTCGTGGTAGTAGTAGTCATCGTCCTCGATGGCAGCCATGGTTGTCTGATAAAGCTGGGAGGAAGCACATTTTTTATTAGTAATCTTCAATATTTACAGTTTTTGCAGCAGTACTTCAATAATATGGCAAAAAACACAGTGTGATATAAAAACTTCATGATGCTCCAAACATGTGACAATACCACATGTGTATTTAGAGAAAAGTAGAGAATATTTCATGCATTTAACTACAAAAGAGTTTTAACATTTATCAAAATCTTAACTTTTTATCAATATAATATGTAATTTGCCAGATTTTGAAAAGCTACATAGCTTCATGTAGAACAAACTCAACACCCTAATGACTAAATTCCAACAAAATTACTTTGTGAACAACAAAAAGTAAAGAAAGGGGAGAGGAAAACAACACTATGACGCAGGTCGCTGCTGATTAAAGTTAAGTATTGTCACATGTTCTAACAGTAACTGACTGCAGTATAAGGGTTGGGAAATTTCACTGATTTTTTTTGGTGGAGTTGATTCAGTCCAGTTATATTTTACTAGGAATAATGATGACTACAGATTATGAATATTAAAAGTTTTTGTATGAACAACAAGTGACCAATTATGAGCTGGACAGAGGGTGATGTAAGACAGGAAGTGGGAATATCAGCAAATATCCTTCATCAGAAACTGGCAAAGATGAATTCTAGCGCTGAAACTAAAAACAAGGTTAGATTAAATGTTCTTAATAAAATAGATTTAAACATAACTGCTGACTGTTGACCCACAAGTTGGAGAAACACACACTTTGGTTTGTTGATAACAATTTCATTTGAAAAAGCTTCTTGTTTAATTATTCAATCGTTTAGTTGTTTGCTCACGATGCCCTGACCGTAACTCTTCCGCTGGGTTTTATCTTCAGAGATGAATAATGTGAGCAAATTTTCCTCTCAGAGGGAGATAAGAGCAAAGTCCAGAGGAAGATTAGTTTCCACATGTAGGAACTTGAATAAAATAAATCCCTAACATTCCTCAGAATGTCTCTGCTACTCATAAACTTTTACCTCACATTAAATTTTAAAAGGAAATACATTTCTAACTGTGATTATTATCATTTCTTTCATGTGAAAACTGTTCCAAAAATAGACAAAAAACATCTTTTTGCAATTGAACAAGCTTAATTACAGCCCGAAAAGTTGCATCTTATTATTTAACCTTAACTGGCAGATCAACTGCTAAATTAATCCGTATCAGATAAAATCTGATTTAATTTTTGTTTTGTTAAAACAGGATTAGAAGGTGCAGTCGTCTCAGTGTGAGGCAAACAAGATAAAAACAATTCAGGAATCATAACAAGACATGCAAAATAAAAATGTTACAATATATAGCTACAATAAAAAATAATGGCGTCTACTAATGAAAATAGTGCACTAGTGCAGTTTTATTTATTGCATTAGTTTTGTTAGGTCCTTTAATGCACACTGGGAAAAGGAAATCAGTGAATTTTATTAGGATTTTAGTGCCATGATTGCTCTCGGATAAAAACTGTTTATAGGGTGTTTTTTCTGGTTTTCATTGCTCTGCATCTCTTGCCTGATGGCAGCAGCTGGAAGAGGCAAAAACTGGTGTGTGATGTGTCGTTTGAGAAGTTTATTGCCTTTTATTCTGGCATTGGGAAGAGTTAATTTGTTCCAAAGTGTGGATGGTAGGGTGCATTAAAGCGTGCATTAATTAACCTGGAAAAGAAAGCAAACCAAAAACAGGAATCTGATTGAGTCTGTCATGTCATTTTCACATGCAGACAAGATCAAGAGATGTCTGCTTTTATGTCAAACTACGAATCACAGGTAATTTATTCAGACATCAAAGCACAATAACGTGATCACATGCCTCACATGATTCTTCCAGCTAATTCAAAATGACATGGTTTAGGGTAAGATGGGAAACTAAATGGGTCAGGAAGAGCACAGCATGCTGGGAAAGCTCAAACCCTCATGAAGTGGGCTGAAATAATTAAAAGATGCCACTGAAAGACAGGATGTTTATTTATGCTGAAATCAGAGATGAAAATGTGCAACTCTGACAAAGGCTGAATGATGACAGGTAAACAAAAGGAGTCAAAGCAACTCCAAATGAGCAGTTCTCATCAGGTATTTATTTAGGCCCATTATCAAAGTTTTGGTAAATTTACTCCAAAGAAGCGAGAGTGATGGTCCACATAAGTTGTCAGGAGTTTTAAGACTGATGGGGAACAACAGTCTGGTAGGTAAAGTCCCTTAGAAGAACTGAAGTAACACAAATTGGTGATTAAAAAAAGATTTTGCCAAAGTATCAGGTGTGAGTCAAAATGATGGAAAAGGATGATTAGTAATGTGGACAAAAAGGTGTTGCAGACTGAGCAATTAGAGCCAACTCGTTTTACTTTGACATGTCCCAAATGTTTAAAAAACAGAATAAAATCAAAGCTGTGGCCTTTTAGCAGGATGTGTGTCATTTAACTGCAACAATTTCAGACCTGGTGTGACAGACATCAGAACTTCGCTTGTTGACTTTTCCTCCAAAGTTTCCCAAAAATGATGTTCTTAGCTGTATTTTTCATTTTGTAAGTGATCAATTAATATCAGCTTAGCTTATTTTTGCGGCTTTTAAAAAAAATTAGTTTTAATCATTCATAAATAAAAACTGCATCAACTGCTGATTAAAAAAAGCACACACCGTTAAAACTGCAACTATAAACAATTTTTGGTGGCATTTTGTAATATCTATTAAAATCTAGTGATGCAATAGTTCTAATTCTTTATCGGAAATTATTACTCTAACTGAAAATAATTATATTATCTTTTTGATTACTGCGTGGAAATCTGCAAAGAAAAGCAAAATAAACTAAAGCTCTTGCAATGTGTCTAGTCTGAATTCACATTAAACGTTCCTCATTGAGTTTATGACTAAGCATCAGATTAAAAACTAACAAGTCAGGCGAACATTAGTCCATACATTTTTTTTGAATCAATACTCACTGTTTTCTTCAGCTGTCGGTCACTGTGAGCGTCTGCGCTCAGTGCGGATTTCCACCAGAAAACGACACATAGGGGTCCCTTGATTTCTCACACTACCGCAGCTCGTGTGGGCGGAGATTGATTATAGCCGCTCGTTGAGGGCGGGTAGGACAACAATACGGGAAACACTGAAATCCGAGCCCACAAGAAGCCCGAAGCGAAACGTCTTGTAAAAAGAAACGAGTAGAAACAGGCACTTTATGTATTAAACTAGATCCACCACATAAACTTTGATGTACCCTAGCTAAAGTTTGACATTCCAAAACGAGATTGCAAATTAAATATGCATTCACACAGCTATTGATTGAATAGTTTTCTCTTTTTTTCCCCCAGAAGAAAAATGTAAATAAAAAGCCCACCAGGAAGTGCACTAGGCTGCACCGGAAGTGCTTACTACTCAGTCACTCATAAATAACCCTAAAATTATCTGCAAATAACCATTTAATGCAAAATAAACAAATAAATAAATAACTTTTGTAGGGGCAATAAAATACATTTTATATTAATAAAAGGTGTGAAATATGCGTAGTTAAGGGGTAATAATCCACTTTGAGCACCATGTCTAGGATGAGATTAGCTCTTATCTCATCAGTCTTGTCAGAATAAATTTAAATTTTCAAAGATAAGATCCATTTGCCGGAGATCCATCCACATATTTAAGAAATTTCATAAAATTTCCCAATTAAAACCTTACAGAGATCAAATATCCCTTCAACACAAAACAGCAGTTGCCTATGTTTGTCCAAATTTTTATTTTATTTTTAAATAAACAAAAATTTTACGTTTTATTTATTTTAGCAGTACACATTTAATCTGTTTATTTATTCTTTACAAGTTTATTCCATATTTAATTTATGTTAGCTTATAGTTCATAAAATGGCTGCAATGAAAGTCTTTCATTTCTGTTAAGCACCTGTTAGTGAATACACAAGTGTAGCAATAAAGATATAATTTAAAATATGTTGCATCCAGAAGTTTTAAATTAGACAGTCAGATGAACTATAAAGATATGATTAATTTAAACCATATTTTTAACAGAAAAGTGAAAAAATATTCTCCAGATGTGAACTAAAGTATACGTTCTCATGTGTTTTTGCTCAGATCTACTGGCCAAACTCTGGATTATTAACCTACTACTTTTTCATTAATTCAAATACAATGGGTAAAATTTCACACTTTATTTGAATTTTCCTTTATGTTACAAAGTGAGTGGCGACAGGATTTAGTGCTGATTCTAGCCACAGATGGTTTCTAGTCCAGTCTTGTTGCTTGAGCAACAATAAACCATTGTTGGTGACGATGACTCACACTGAAGACATGAATAAAACACACAAGACAGAAACTTGGGTTAGACTAAATGGTTAGTCTGGGATATTTATTGAGAGGTTCCGTTTTTAGAAATGACTCGTCATTACATGATTACATTACAGGGACATTAATGTAAGGTCCAAGAACTGCACAAACAGGGAATTACATTTAGCCTATTTTAACCCCTTAGACAAGTTCAAGAGGGTTAACACAATGGGGAAGCTGGGATCAAACCAACATCTCTTCTCTTCTTCAAGTCAGCCACTCTTCCCCTAAGCAACAGCCACCCCATTTTTTTTTTACATAAAGCACATTTACATAGGCAACAAAAATATTTTTGGAAAGTCCCAAATAGGTACAGTACGGAAGAGGATTAGGGCCACTGAAAAGAAAAAAAAGAAAAAAAAAAAGAATTCTGACTTTAATCTCAGAATTCTGACTTTTTTCTCAGAATTCTGACTTTTTTTCTCAGAATTCTGACTTTTTTTTCAGAATTCTGACTTTTTTCTCAGAATTCTGACTTTTTTCTCAGAATTCAAAAGTCAGAATTCTGAGAAAAAAGTCAGAATTCTGAGATTAAAGTCAGAATTATTAGATTAAAGTCAGAATTCTCTTTTTTTTCTTTTCAGTGGCCCTAATCCTCTTCCGTAGTACAGAACTAAGATCTGGCTTAATCACAGAAAAACACATTCAGGCCATCTGCTTTGTTTATTTTTAAATTCTATAATTAAGTTGTTAATTAAATTGAATGTTTAAGTCCCTAAAATTTAATCAAGAAATTAAATTAAAGGTTTCATTTCCACACTAAATGGCATGTTGGTCTCGATGCAGTCATAGTCTTACCTTTTACATGTTCAGCAACATGTCTTTGAAAGTGATACCAAACACAGAACCAGATGAGGCATGAGTCCAATTTAAATAATAACAAAACAGAAGAAATTTCATAGCAGTTATTGTTGCAGCTGAACTTAAGATGTTCAATTAAACTGAATGAAAATAAATATGTTTATAATCCTCAAAGAAAATGTATGTTGCTGCAGAAATATGCAATATAAAAAAAGACAAAATGCCAGTCAGTTGAGAGTAGCTGAGAAAGAGATTAAAACGGCAAGTCCATTACTGTATTGGGCGTTGAGTTTGTAGCTTAGCAACAGCTGATCCAACA
This sequence comes from Aphyosemion australe, assembly GCA_006937985.1. Classification (NCBI taxonomy): domain Eukaryota; kingdom Metazoa; phylum Chordata; class Actinopteri; order Cyprinodontiformes; family Nothobranchiidae; genus Aphyosemion; species Aphyosemion australe. The sequence goes on along the minus strand of SSNS01000447.1, from coordinate 462,692 downwards.
ATCACATACACAACGTTACCAGGGTTTGCAGAGATGTTGATTTTATACGGTTACTAAGCCTTGCAGTTCCTACTGCCTCCTTCTTTGCATGCTATGAGTCATAACCAGCTGCAGCTGCCACATTTGAGGGCAATGCATCACACTGCATTGACAGTAGTCCAGCTATGTGTCCTTGTCAAGGCTCAGAATTTTGCCTTTTTTTCTCCTAAATCTTAAGAAGTTAAAAAATAAACAATCAAAGCTGCTACACCCAGAAACCACCTGCGTGAATACGTTCCTGCAGACAGCTCAAGATTTGGCTGAGTTTTTATCAGCTCTCCCATCTTGTGCATTCAGAGATCCTGCATTCCTCAAGACAATGTAGATAAGAAATGTGGAAATCTTTATCACTTTGATTCCTCATTTCCTCCTGCCACACTGAAGGTCTAATTTTTGTCAGGGTTTTGGGTCAAGTTTGGGCTTTTAAATGTTCTACCACCTGCTTCCCATCTCCTCCTGGCATCTTTACCAGCAGGCAAAGTACATGCACAAAGCCCTGACAATCCTTGAGGGCCATAATAAGAAAGTGAACAAACTGTGTAGGATGACTTTCGGACCATTAACATTGCCCCCCCAATGGCTACGTTCTCTCCCCTCTGCTCTTCTCCCACTACACCAACTGCTGCACCTCCAGCCACCAGTCTGTGAAACTGGTCAAGTTTGCAGATGACACCACCCTCATTGCCCTAATCTCAGGAGGGGACGAGTTTGCCTACAGGAGAGAGGTGGAACGTCTAGTGTCCTGGTGCAGCAACAACAACCTGGAGCTGATTGCATATAGAAGACTGTAGAGATGATTGTGGACTTCAGGAGAGTGTCAGCTGCACTGCTCCCCATAACCCTGACGGACACCCCCATCTCCTTCTGCTTTCTTGGGACCACCAACATCCACGACCTCAAGTGGGAAATGTCCATCAGCTTCCTTATCAAAAAGACCCATTTGGACCAGAACCTCTCACACCACAAAGACAGCTTCTTCCTCTCTGCTGTAGGACTTCTGAACACCAAATAATCATTCTAACCATACAGATCTGCAATAGTCACTTTGTTTCTTATTTTTATTATTCATAATCTTTTTTAAATGCATCCTTTTTTTCCACTTGCTTAACTTGTATGTTTGCACCATTCCGCCAAAACAAATTAATGTGGGACTCTCACTTAAAACACAATTCTGATTCTGCTCTATCTTTAAAGAAAAAAAAACATCAACTGCAGTGTTTTGCAGGGTGGACCATGTTATTACACATCTGGAATTAGATAAATAAAAGTTTTTTTTATTATTTAATCCTTGAAAAACACATTTCTAAATGTATAAGAGCTCTACCCCAATAAAACAAAGACTGACAACCTTTTACCTGCTGCAGGAAAACCAGTATTTTCTGCCATCTGGTGGAAAATCTGAGTACTATACACCCCACTTTTTTATACAAATACCACATAATAATATTAGTCAATAAATAGTTTAATTAAAACTGTGTTTTTATCAGTAAATAATTTGTATGAACGGAAAATAAAAGATAGCCAAAAAAGCTCATGAGTCTTGTTTTGGCAAGATTCAGTCAAATATGAACTTTCCTCCACTTGGAAATTGAGTAAACCTCACATATAAAAAGATACTTCATATTTACTTTTCATAATCAAATTTTATTTGTTGTGAACAAAAATTTATACAGTTTAGATAAAAACAGCTTTTTTGTTTGTCACTCAGTCTAAAGTTTACAGTTTTATGTATTAATAGAAAGGAAATTAACAGAAAATCAAATATAGTTTTGCAAACTTGTGCATACAAAATAGCATTTCATGTGAATAAAAATAATCTGTTAGCTTTTTTTTCCCATCACAACAAACATGCATTTGTTTCTTTTTTTTAAAATAGTCAAAACAACAAGTTTATATGTTGTTAAATGGTTCAGAAATAATCATGCAAGAACTGAAATCCTCAGAATTATTGTTTTAATTATTTGAATTGTTCAGGTCTTCATCACACTTTTGTTCTGTTAACACACGAATGTAAAGGAATACGTGAGGAAGGCAAAAAAAAAAAAAAATTAAATGAATAGATGACCAGTGCAGCCTTTATCCAGCTTCAGTGTAAAACTCATAACTGTGTTGTGTTTACATTTTGTTTACTTACGCAATAAATGTTGTCAGTACTCTTGATTTTATGGTAACATAATACCACTGAACTCGCCCGGTCTGGAACAAAAACATGAAAGAGTCTTAGTCTTATTTTAAACTCAACACAATATTTACCGTTTGACCAACTCCTACAACAGCAGAACTAAATAATCTATGAAATCAGAGCCGACTCAGTGATAAAAAAACAGGTTACTTGTACTGGAAAAGAGGTTTAGGTGTCGGTTTTTGTCTTTCTGATGGAGTCTGTAGCATAAATACAGAAAGAAAGTTATAGAAGAGTCCAAAAAATATATATCTATTCAAGCTGCTGTTTGACTGCTGATTGTCTTCATCCATTTATCAGTATAAATTGATAATAATGATGTTTTGTGATAGTGTTTTACATGCTGAGTTTGTAAAATGAAAGTTGGTGTTACCTGGCGGTTGCGTCCCACGTTAGCTTTACAGGGCTGCCTTTTGCATGTTTTCTTTGGCTGAACAGCTTCCTTCACCTGTAAAAAATACAAAATCTGTGTTTAAGCGCTGAAATATGTTGGTGTTCCAACTGAAAAACAAAAAAAAAAAACATTTATTTCTACCGGAGGATCCAGTGAAATCTCCTGCTCAGTGGTTGTGATGAGCAGGAACACCTGCAGGCACAGAAGGAACAGCAGCAAACATTTGTTCATGATGGATGATTTTGGAGCCTGAATCAGCTTCAACACACACACGCACGCACACACGCACGCACGCACGCACGCACGCACATTTGTCTTATCTTATTTAGTCCCAACATTAACTCTGTGTATATTTAACTGAAATCTCTCTGTCCTTCCTCTGCAGTCCCTTCCCAGTTATTTCCTGTTTACAAATATGAAAAACAAGCTGCTGCATCACAGAGGAATACGTTTGCTTGTAAATACAAAGACAAAACTTACGTGCAAGCTGAAACAGAGAGTTTTGAAGGGTGTGAATACAGGTGTCTATTTCTAAATCAGCTTATTAATAATCTAAGATAAGGTCAAACACCTTCTTATAAACCTTAAACCACGAAGAATGATGTGACCTTTTATGTTTCTATTGTATTCGATGTAGGAGCTGTCATAAGTTAAAAATGACTTTCACCTACAGTTATGAAGATAATAGTTCAAAGGAAGTAGTTAGGGTGTTCACTCTCTGCACTCTTGGTGGGTTTGAAAGAAATTAAAAGTGGTAAAATAGTTACTTTGAGTGTTATAGTGTTAGTGTGTTGAATTTGTATTTCAAGACCTGATTTCTCTTTTAGAGTAAATAAATAAATAGCCAGTGCCGCAGATGATGAGTTGTACTATACCTGTGAGGTAGTCAAATGTGTCTGTAGCAAGCATTTATTCTGTGACAGTGAAGCTAACATCTAGTAGAAGGAAACTTGTTATTCTTTACCAGAATTTACAATCATTAACATAAATCTATCCAGTGAACCCATTTACAGACATCTGTGCATGTGTTTCAGGGTGTGTTTGAATGTTGGAAAATCCTTTTCAATCAGATCTTTAGTTGATTAACTTGTTTCCTCTAATCTAAAACTGAGATTGGTGAATATTTATTTACATAACACCCCCTTAGAATAAAATCTGAGCTATTAGTTTAATGTTCTAACTTCTGCTGAGTTGACATCACTGTCCTCTAGTGGACGTTCATTTTTCTTTCAGTTTCACTTTGACTCACAGGTTTTATCATTTTCATTTGTGCTGTTTCTTCTCGCCATTGACGTTCAGTTTTATGTCATATTTCTTATCGCGTGATCTTGATTTTATGTTCTTTGCTATTATCTTATCAGTTTTTATTGTCATGTGAAGCACTTTGGTCGCGTTCCAGGGTTGTGGAAAATGCTATATAAATAAACTTGATTGATTGTCATTTTCAGTAAGCTGTGTCTGTGGTGAGCCCTAAAGAACAACTCTCTCCTCTCAGTCCAACCTTGGAGACTATCTGAAAGTAAGTAAATATAGAAAATCACTGTTAAGATGATGATCTGATGAGGACATGGGCTGTGTCCGAATCCAGGGGTAGGATGCTTGAGAGTACGCGTACTAACCTGTCCTCCTAGGTCGGGTCCTTGCTCAACCGCTAAGACCAGAAGATTCATGACAGGCTACACAAATTCAAGTTTTTATACAAAATGTACATCATTTTTATTTCCCTAATCCTTACGTACTATGTTCTGTGAAATATTATTGTAGTTTATCATAAAATATGTAAAATTATACTGGGAAACATACAAGTAACATTTCAGAGGAATAACATTTTTTTTAGTGAATCCTTATTCATCAAAATGTATTTGAGTCAACTCAGCATCCTTTAGCAGTTGAAAAAATGTTTCCAAATGTTTTCCTATCGACAAACAACAGTAAATTTCTACCCAAATAGTTTTGATAAGAATGTTTCAAAAAGTTAATTTAGTTGTTTGTTGCTTGGTGTAATTCTTTTGGAAAGAAATGGCTGCCACAGTAGCTACTTGGTAAAATACTTTTCTTAAGCAAAAGTTAATATTAAACGTTTTATTCATTAAAATAAAAACACACAGCTTTAATTTGTCTTTTGACTGAATAATATTTAACAGATTCACCAAGTAAAGCTCAGAAACAAAGTCATGAATGCCCTTTTGCCATGTTTGTTAAAAATGCACCATTTAAATTTACAGGAATAAATAACCTCCTGACTATTGGACACAGATCCTTTAGTTTGTAGCCACAAGTGCTAACAGTCAGAGACACAGTGGGTGTAAGAATTATTGGGTGTGTAATATATTATGTTTGTATTTCTATCCTTGGTTTCACTTTTAGAGTAAATCTATAAATAGCCAGTGGCTCAGATGATCAGCAGGGTTGTAACTGTGAGGCGTTCAGTGACACAGTGAGTCTGTAGAGAGCAGCACCTGCTGTGACAGAGAACAAACATCCAGGAGGAAAAAGACCTGTTTGTTTATTTTCACCATAATGAATAATCATTAAATTAAATATATCTAGACTGAACTCATTTAAAACCCTCTGTACATCATCAGCATATGTTTCAGGGTCTTTTTAAGATATTTGTATTGCAAGTAACTTACCATTACTGAAGCTTTTTGTGGCATCAGTAAAGCTAAAATAATGTTAAGTTACTGATGAGGTAATGATTAGTTAGTCATTGACTGTTAACTTTAGTCCTGCAGAGCTATTATTGAACAAGATAAGTTTTAGCAAATAGGAAACAGAAGGTTTTACCAAAATGTTACCATTGTCCAGCCGGCTGATCAGACCCTCACTGGAAAAGAGCTACAACACTCATCATTAAGGAATAAATGATGAATCACCAGCAGGTCAATCATTGATGAGTCATAGTTCCTGGTTCAGTGTTAATAACTGACCAGACATTATCATTCAGAAATCATCAGCTAATAAATTTGGTTTGGGGCTGGGTGTAAAGCTTAGGTAATCATTATTAAATCAATAGTGGTTGATTAGGTTTATATTTATATTAAGAATTACCAACCATTAAAAGAAGCATTAAGGAATCATTAAATAATCATTAGCTAATAAATCCACCATGGAGCGGTTGTGAAGTTTAGGTAATCATTAATTAATCATTAGATCCTGATTCATTCATCACTAGCTAAGCTGATTTTGGGACCGTTATTGTAACGTGTTACCCATGTTTTCATAAAATCTTCATAGAATAAAATCTGAGTTTATCCCTTGTAACTGACTTCTGTTTAGTTGACATCACTGCCCTCTAGTGGGAGTTTGTTTTCTTCCTGTTTCATATTGACTCAACATTTTATTTTCACTTTCAGTAAGACGTGTCTGCAGTGAGCCCTAGAGGACAAGTCTCTCCTCTCTGCCCAACCTTGGAGTTTATTTGCAAGTAAGTTAAAGTAGAAAATCATTGTGAAGATGCTGATCTGATGAGGACAGTGTTTTGTGACAGCTACAGGTGTACACTTATTCTCTTTAGTTTTTAATCAATATTACATCAGTTTTTTTTGTCTATCTATAATAAACATGTTCAGTAAAATCTTACTTAGTTTATCATAAATTATGTAAGAAAAATCACACTGGGAAACATATAAGTTTAATAAAAAAATCAGATATTTTACTGAATCCCAATTATATCATTTTGAGTGAATTTTATAGATTAAAATAAATTTCTAAAAGAAGAAGAAGAAACAATCTTTTATATACTGCCTCTCAAGATAAATATCACGAGGCACTTCACAAGAACAAAAATCAAGAATATAAAAATGTAAAGAAATTAAAACATCCATCCATCCATTTTCTTCTGCTTATCCGGAGTCGGGTCGCGGGGGCAGCAGTCTAAGCAGAGGCCCAGACTTCCCTCTCCCCAGCCACTTGGGCCAGCTCCTCCGGGGGAATCCCAAGGCGTTCCCTGTCCAGCCAAGAGACATAATCTCTCCAGCGTGTCCTGGGTCTCCCTTTGGGTCTCCTCCCGGTTGGACGTGCCCAGAAAACCTCACCAGGGAGGCGTCCAGGAGGCATCCTGACCAGATGCCGGAGCCACCTCAACTGGCTCCTCTCGATGTGGAGGAGCAGCGGGTCTACTCCGAGCCCCTCCCGGATGACCGAGCTTCTCACCCTATCTCTAAGGGAGAGCCCAGACACCCTGCAGAGAAAACTCATTTCGGCCGCTTGTATCCGCGATCTCGTTCTTTCGGTCACTACCCAAAGCTCGTGACCATAGGTGAGGGTAGGAACGTAGATCGACCGGTAAATGGAGAGCTTCACCTTCCGGCTCAGCTCTCTCTTCACCACGACAGACCGGTACAACGCCCCCATCACTGCAGATGCAGCACCAATCCGCCTATCGATCTCACGCTCCACCCTTCCCTCACTCGTGAACAAGACCCCAGGATACTTGAACTCCTCCACTTGGGGCAGGACCTCGTCCCTGACCTGGAGAAGGCATTCTACCCTTTTCCGACTCAAGACCATGGTCTCGGATTTAGAGGAGCTAATTCTCATCCCAGCTGATTCACACTCGGCTGCGAACTGCTCCAGCGAAAGCCGGAGATCACGTTCTGACGAAGCCAACTGGACCACATCATCTGCAAAAAGCAGAGACCTGATCCTTAGGCCACCAAAACGGATCCCCCAACCACCTTGGCTGCACCTAGAAATCCTGTCCATAAAAGTTATGAACAGAATCGGTGACAAAAGGCAGCCTTGGCGGAGTCCAACTCTCACTGGAAAAGAGTCCAACTTACTGCCAGCAATGCGGACCAAGCTCTGACACTGGTCGTACAGGGACCTAACAGCCCGTATCAAGGGGCCTGGTACCCCATACTCCCAGAGTACCCCCCACAGGGCCCCCTGAGGGACACGGTCGAACGCCTTCTCCAAATCTACAAAGCACATGTAGATTGGTTGGGCGAACTCCCACGCACCCTCCAGGACCCCCAAGGGTATAGAGCTGGTCCAGTGTTCCACGGCCAGGATGAAAACCACATTGCTCCTCCTGAATCCGAGGTTCAACTATCCGATGAACCCTCCTCTCCAGAACCCCTGAATAGACCTTACCAGGGAGGCAAACAAAATTAAAAAAATTATTAAAAAATCATAAAAAATGGGAAAAATAAAATTTGTGATTAAAAAAATGTGAGGAAAGGGAAAAAGAAACTGAATAAGAAAAAGGTAATCAGTGGATCAAGGGAAAGGAAGAAATTGGTAGAAAGAGCAGAATGAAGAGAAGGTAGAGATGAAGAATAAACAGAAGGTCACTCAAAAGCCAGCCTGAACAGGTGAGTCTTCAGCTGCTTTTTAAAGGAGACCACTGAGTTCACTGATCTCAGGCTCAGGGGGAGAGAGTTCCAGAGTCTGGGGGCCACAGCAGCAAATGATCTGTCACCTTTGGTCTTTAGACTGGTGCACTGCACAACCAGTAGGCTTTGATCACTGGACCTCAGGGACCTGCTGGGGGTGTAGGGACTGAGAAGATCACTAATGTATGATGGTGCTTGTCCATGTAAGGCCCTAAAAACCAGAACCAGGATCTTGAATTGAACCCTGAAGTTAACCGGCAGCCAGTGAAGCTGGAAGAGGAGTGGGGTAACGTGGGGGTGCTTTGACAATTTGGTCAGAAGCCTAGCACAGGAATTCTGAACAACCTGTGGACGGTTCAGGGAGGTTTTGCTTAGGCAAGTGAAGAGCTAGTTGCAGTAGTCTAAGCATGAGGAGATGAAGGTGTGGATAACAATCTCAAGTTCAGAGCGGGACAGAATGGGACTCAGCTTGGCAATGTTCCTGAGATGGAAGAAGGAAGAGCAAACAAGAGAACTGACATGAGAATCCAGGGTGAGAGCTGGGTCAAAGGTCACACCAAGATTCCTGACAGAGCATTTGGTGTGAGAAGCAAGCTGAACAAGATAGTCTCTGAGTGACTTTGGGAACCAGCTTGTCTGGAGCACAGATGAGGATCTCAGTCTTGTCATCATTCAGCTGCAGAAAGTTCTCAGCCATCCAGGTTTTAATAAACAGGTGTGCAGCAGCTGCAGCTTAGACATACCATGGGGCTTAAAGGAGATGTACAGTTGGATGTCATCTGCTTAAAGATGGTAGGCGATTCCTTTAAAAGAGCTCAGGATGTGCTGAATAGGAAGAAGATAGAGGAGGAAAAATAGAGGGCCCAGCACAGAAACCTCATTGTACCATGTGAAAGTGCAGGAACAAATGACCTCCTGCAATGGGAACCATGTGATTGTAGCTGAGAGTCATTCATAACACAAACTGGGTATTCTCACAGAGTGTGAAAAATCTTCATATTATGAGTTTTTATGTACAGTCAACTTAAAGGTCAAACCAAGATGGCAATGATTGCATCATCAAATTATCTATTATATGACAAGCTTATATTTTATAAGCTTATATTTTATAAGCTTGTCATATATTTTTTGCATCATCTATATAAAATTTAAATTTGATCAATTAACTATGATTAATTTTAGAAATTTGACTTATAAGGTACCTCACATGTTGTGGAGTTGGGTAATGAATTCCTTTATTTATGTTTTTGTTATAAAACTAAAGGCCTGCGGGGCCTCATTTATCAACCGTACTTACGAACAGATCTGTGCGTGGGAACGATTTTGTGCGTTGTGTGGTGTTTACCAATTTGTACTTGTGCGTGAAAACGCTCCTAAATATAAGAACAGCTCTGACCATGCGTAGGAACAGCATCTAATGGCAGAACGAGGGAAAAGCAATTATGAAGGTCTCAGTGATCCACGCGTGTTCCTCATCCACTAATTATTCTACCCAGTAAATAATTATTTAGGTGGATAAACAGCTGTGTCACATTATTGGTGCTAAAACGCCCGTGACCGATGGGAATCTGACATTGTAGAATGGCTGATTTCGTGTTATTTTGTAATCACAATGTTTACTCTTCCCATTTGTATGATGTTTTAAATCATTTTGAATTTATTTATTTATTATGTTTTAATTTAATTTAATTTAATTATTTTGTCCTTGTGAAGCTCACTGTGATTTTGCTTGAGATGCGCTATATAAAAGATCGTTTCTTATTCTTCTTCTTATTATTGGAAGAGTTAGCAGAGCAGAGAGCACTCCAGAGGGAACAGCTCTTCTGTGAGCGCAGCACACTAATCCGATTCCAGTCCATATTCTATTTCACAAATAAAACAACCCTCCAGAACCTCCTCTGCTCCCTGATCATACATGCGTTGTCTAGTGTCCAGTGCTTCGATCTCGCTGTCAATAAAGTTTTTCTTTATTGTCTGGGAAGAGCCCAGGGAATCCCCTCCCGATCTGAGTACGTAGTGTGACCAAATATGGTTAATGAAGGGCGTTTCTGTTTGTAAATGACGATACACGGGCACGAGCACCTGGGTGCGCACAGGTGGGATTTATCATCAGACGATTGCAGAGGAACATGCGTACGAGAGGCCACCGCATGTTACATAAATCAGGACATTGACTGTTCATACACACATTCTAAATTTCATCCGTAGGAGGGAATATAGGAACGTTTCTACGAATGTTTGATAAATGAGGCTCCAGGTTTCTTGATTAAAATAAAATCAGCATTTTGGTCACTGGTTAAAATAAATGTGAAGTTTTTCATGTAAAAATTCCATAAGCTTAAAATGCTAGGATAGGTTTTACATGCTTGAAAGTTATTTGACAACTTTCATTATTGTTAACATTGTAAATTAAATCTTTATTTTTCCTTTTTTCAGGGAAAGGAGGATTCCAGTAGAAATCTACCTCGTAACGTTTAACTAACACTACAAATATGGGGAACGCTCCATCAGAATACTACATGGGTAACAGGCTGAAATGCTGCAAATGTCATAAAGTCCTCCTTCCTTGCTGCACCTTTGATGATTTTTACAAAGCTACTGTTCATGGTAGGCATGTGTATGTCTACAATGGTGGAGAATACTACAGACCAGTTGGTTCAGACATGATGTATGAGTGTGAATACTGCTTCAACAAGCCAGTCAGGGAACAAGAAAAGATGAAGAGAGAAGAGAGGAGAAGGAGAGAGGAAGAACGACAGAGGAAAGAGCTGAATCAAAAACTGAAAGAATCCCAGCAACGAGCTGAAGAGCAGTATGAGAAACAACAGAAAAGTGAAAAATCAGAACAACGTGAATCCAAACAAAATGTCCTGATTTTTCATCTGGATCAGTTTAAAGCTGATTGTGAATCAGAAAGTGACGAGTTTCTGGAAATTCTTTCTCTGAAATGTAACATTGAAGTTTCACATCTCACTCTCACCAATACACCAGCTGATCAGCTGAGGGAGATCCTGTCGGCTCTGGATGATCTTCTGTTTGACGAGTGGAATGATGCTCCTCCATCCCTCAACACTCTGCAGCATGCTCAGGTCTACATTACAGAGATGTGTGTTCTGTTTCTGGAGATATCAGAGGAAGATTCTCTACAAATGATCTCTAATAACCTGCAGTCTATAGTTGAGTCCATCAGCCAGTCAGCATGTGACGTTTCTGAGAGTTTCATGCTGACTCAAGCCCTGTATCTTACACTCATGCACTTCATCACTGACAGCAGCAGCTCTGAAACTGATGCAGTTGTTATAGCCAAACCCTGGGCTGAAGAACTCTCCATTGAGCAGCTTTCAACAGCAGAATTCCTTAACATCCTCACATCATCACTGAACACCACAGTAGAAAGAGACTCTGTATTTCCTTTAAATATAGAAATCCAGTGTTTAAAACTTCTCATATCCACTCTCTCACATGTAAATGGCAAGGAAACCTACTCTGAATCCACTGAGATGATCCTAAGACTTGTACAAGATAACATATGGACCCCAGTGGAGGCAGTGGATCTGCTCAAAGTTCTGTCACAGACATCTGCACAGGATGCTTCAATAGCTAAAGTCCTGACACTGGTGCAAGTTTATGAAATATCACCAGAGTGGACAGATGAGTCTGGGCAGTCTTTCATTCAAGCTCTGATGCTTGTTGATCTCGAGCATTTCTACCAGGATTTACAAAAGACCTTCAGAAAGAGAGACGAGAGCAGTCTAACTGCAGCTCTGGGAGAATTAAAACCATCAGGGAAGTTGGATGATTTTCAAATAGAAGAAATACAAAACATCACCTCTGGTGTTTTGGAGTATTTGGAAAATCCACCAAACGAGGTTCCATTCCTGAAAGATTCCCTAAAAAGTGGAACCTTAAATGCAGATGAGATGCACAACTGTCTTTCTCATCTCTGCAAAGCAGTTTTTGACCTGAAAGGTTGGTGGCCCACCATAAAGCAGATGCTGCAGTGGTGTGTGCTGGTTCTGACTGAGAAGATGGGAGCACCAAAAGTGGTTGCTGAAGAAGAGGATTCATGTGTCATGGCCATGTTTGCAGCCACTCAAGTCTACACGGGACACAAAGTGGACATTATGCTGAGCTCTGACAGTGATGCAGAGGAGCGAATTAATGAATGGTCCAACTTCTACAAGAACCTTGGAATTTCTATCAGCACAAACACAAAGAAACAGACAGAGTTTTCTAGGGATGTCTATGAAGCTGAGATCATTTATGGAACACTTGATAACTTTGTCTCAGATTACTTTCAGAACTGCAAAGAAATGATGGAAACAGGCGTGACTAAGCCCACTCGAGGATTTATCATTGAGATGAAAAGTCTAGAGAACACCCACTCTTGGAATCTGTCGAGGCTCAGGGCCAACGATTCCCTCGCTGCAGACGTCCTAAAAAACCTGATGAGTGAAAGCTACTGTGAGAATATGCAGCTGAGACAGAGGTTTATCAAAGCTGTTTTCCAGGTGCTCCACACCAACTTAAGTGATGCCCAGACTGAGAATAGAATTTTAAACACCAATGGGAAAATTTCTGGAGCAGAAGGACTTGAAAATCAGATCTTCATTCTGACTTTTATTGAAACACTTCTAAAAGTAGTTTCTGAAACTGAAGCTGGGACCAGCATGACATCTTCTGCTGGGAAATGGTGTTTGGAGAGTTTATCTGCCTCTTTAGAGCACAACAAAAACACAAACAAACAAACCAAACAAATCATCCAGACAGTTTCAAATCTTGAACAAACCCTTTGGTCACCAGAGGAGATCTTTAAACTTCTGAGGGCATTGACTGACCACCATCATGACCAAAACTGCATTTCCATCATGAAGATTTTACATTTGATGGAAACTTTTCAGGTTTCTTCCAAGTGGACAGATGAAAACAACGAGTCTGTCTTAAAGCTCATTGAGTCACGTAAAAGTGAAAATCTGATCAAGCATTTAAAAAAAAATCTTAGAAAGGAACAAACAAAAACCACCGATATTGTGTTTGAGGAATTAAACCAGTTGAAAGACATTGATGAGGAAACACTGAGCAAAGCGTACAGCGTGGTGAATCATGTGACAGATCTGATCGAAGAAAATCAAATAAAAAAACACAAAGATGTAGAAAAAGCCAAAAGTCTCAGTCACAGCCTGGAAACAGAAGACCTTCAGGAGGTCCTGGCTGTTTTATGCAATGCTGTTAACCTGCACAAGGCTGAAGGAAAGTGGTGGCCCAGAACCACTCAGATGATAAGCTGGTGCCTCTTGGCCTTGTCCGACACCGGAAAGCTCCTGGAAATGGGAACCGGAGAGGGAAAGTCTTGTGTCATAGCGATGTTTGCAGCTTTCCGTGTTCTCAGGGGTGAAAAGGTAGATGTGGTTTCCACCTCTTCAGTTTTATGTCAAAGAGATGCAGAAGAATGGAAGAACTTTTACAAATACTTTGGTATTACAGTCGACACAAACACTAATAAAACCGACGACAGCGACAGAAAAGAGTGCTACCAGAAGGACATCATCTATGGAACTATTGAAGACTTTGCTGCTGATCACCTTCGTCAGATATTTGAGATGAAAGATGTGAGGCCTGACCGCAGCTTTCAGTGCATCATCATCGATGAAGTGGATTCTCTGCTGCTGGATCAGGGAATTCAGCTGACCTACTTGTCCAGTCCCATGGTCTCCATGCAGCACCTGAACATTATTCTGGCAATGATCTGGGGCCACATCCAACAATATGGCTTCCTGTCGACAGGACACAAGACCTTTGTACAGGGTCCTCCTGCTTCATTCTTCAAAGCCATTTTTGACTCAATAAACACGGAAGAAACTGAAATTAAGGATCCAATGGACATTTTAAGTATCGCTGAAGCAACTAACTTTGTGCCATCTGGCTTTACAGAGGACTTCTTCAAAAGTGAAAAGGATGAACTTCTAGAGAAACTGAAAACTGTGAGTCAGGATTCAGTGGTTGACTTTCTAGAAGAAATGGAGGACTATGTCCCCTATGGTTTCACTGTTTACACTTTGAACGATGAAGGATTGCTTTGTCTCAGGAAAAGCAGTCCATACAACAAAGAGAGCATCCCAGAGATAAAGTTCCTGGTCTTGGAGGAAGGTTTCTGTTGTCCTCTCTATGAAGAGGAAGACATTCTCAATCCTATTACACAGGTAATCATGGACAAAATTCAGTACACCCCTTGTGAACAAAATAAAGGCAAAATCAGCATTCCTGGTTTCTTGAAGAATCTGGTCGTAAATAAAATGTCAGTGTGGATAGAAAATGCTTTTCTGGCTAAACAGCTACGTGAAGGACGGGACTACGTTGTAGAAAATGGCAACATTTGTCCTGTGGACTTCAGGTCAACTGGTCTTGTTGAACTAAATAAGAAATGGGGCGATGGTCTGCAGCAGTTTGTTGAGATCAAACACGAAATCAAACTGAGCACAATCTCAACAGTTACAAACTATGTTTCCAACATCTCCTTTTTTCAAAAGTACCAGGGGAAGATATATGGAACCACAGGAACGCTTGGCAGTGAAAGGGATACTCAGTTTTTGCAGAAGCTCTATCCAAGTCTATGTACCTGCAGAATGCCAACATTCAACAGGAGGAAGTTACATGAGGTCAAAGGAATTCTGAAGAAATCCTCTGAAGAGTGGAAATCTGAAATAAAACAGGCTGTTATGGTTCAGATTTCCTCAAATATATACAGAGCAGCTCTGGTGATCTGTGAAACCATCAACAAAGCCAATGAGATCTATGAAGAACTGAAAACCAGCGTTCCTGGTGAAATCATCCTCTACAGCCGCAATGACAAAGACGGCTTGAGCAAAATAGAGAGAGAACTTTGTCCTGGAGATGTTATTGTTGCCACAAACCTTGCTGGACGTGGTACTGACATCAAGGTTTCAAAACAGGTGAACAAAAACGGTGGATTATTTGTGATTCTCTCCTTCCTCTCTGAAAATACTAGAGTTGAACTTCAGGCTTTTGGTCGAACAGCACGTAAAGGAGAACCTGGATCTGCTCAGATCGTTATGTGCACTGAACACCTGCAGCAGGATTTCAGGACAGTCATGTCTCTGGAAGAAGCTAAAAGCACAAGAGACAGGATTGCAGACGAAAAGATGAATCACATGATGAATGATGTCGCTGAGATGAATCTGCAGGAGGACCTGTTTTCAGAGTACTGTAATACTCTTCAAGATATTTACAAGACCACAGACGGAGACGACAGAAGAGCCGTTGTTGCCATCATGAATGAGTTCTGGGGAATCTGGCTGCAAATTAAATCAGAAGACATCAAGCAGCTTAAAAGGAATGAACTGAAACAAAGTTTGAAATCTGATTTGTCAGAGGCAAGGAGACAATGTCAAAGTCAGACATCACCGAGTTCAAGTGTGTATCACTACATCAAGTTTGGAAATATCGCACTTGAGGAAAAACGGTGGGACTTTGCTGCCAGTTTGTTTAAAAAAGCCATCAATCAAGATGAAAGTTGGGCAGCCATTGCTTTTTACAGTCGTGCTTACTGCACAATTAAGCAGAAGAAGGCAGATTACCTGACTAGTGCCAAAGAAGACCTACTAAAGGCACAGGGGTTTCTCAAGAATCTCAATGAGGAATGCATGGTCTGTTTGCAGTTTATCAAAATGGGTCCTACAAAGTCAGAGAACAGTGACATGACCAGCCTCGAAAAACAGTTCACAACAAAGTGCAACATGTACAAGTTACTTGATGAAAACATCAATAAAGCCATCCAAAAGCTGGATGAAATTAAAGAAAAAGGGAGGGATGCATCTTCCAAAAAATCCCCAGTTATCTCATTGGTTTCAAATGCTGATGAAGATCTCCAAGCAGAAGCCGACAATCTCTACGGTCAAGGCCTGAAATATGTGTTTGCTGTAGAAGAGGAGCCTCGATTCTCATGGGAAGGTCTGCTGGTTTTCTGTTTGGGAGTTTTGCAGATTGTTGGAGGTGTTTTGCTCACTGTGTTTACAGCTGGTGCTTTAGCTACTCTTGGGATGGACCTTGTGTCTGAAGGCATATCTGGCTGCATCTATGGCATTGAGGCCATGATGACAGGGGAGTTCAGCTGGAAATCTTGGGCAATAAATAAGGCCATTTCCATTTTTGTGTCACTCGTTGGATTTGGAATCGGAAAGCTGATCGCAAAAGGCTTCAAAGCTTGTAAATCAAGTCTTAAGATATTTGGTAAAGAGTTGAAGTCGCTGCCAAAGTTCTTTTCCAGTCAGGTCAAAGAAGGTTTTAGTGCTGTCGCAACAAAGAACATGAGGAATGCCGTTAAACTCGCTGGCAAAAAAATTGCTGAGAAAATAGTTATGTATGGAGTCGGGAAGGCAGAAGAAGAAATAATAAAAGAAATTATAAAAAGCATTAAAAACAAAGTGAGAGAGAACGTTGTGAACGATGTGAAATCCAACCTTGAAAAAAAACCCTTGGCTGCATCAGTGGACTCCATCATCCTCTCACACTGTGGGACTAAAGAACAACTCTCTGACCTTCTGAAGGACGAGTCAAGAAGAGCTGATCTGCTGGATATTTTTAGAAATTTAAGCAAAACTGCAGCACTGCCTTTCTATGAAGACCTCGGCTGGCAGAACAAGCTGAACTCATCCATCATCAGAATAACTGACAGAGTAAAGTCAGAGGCCAAAGGAAAAGTGCATGCAATTCTAACAACCATCCATGTTGCCCATCTCTCTGCACTGGCAGCAGATTCTACTTGTGTAGTACGTAACCTCTCCAGCAAGTTCTTTACAAACCTTCAGGAACAACTGAACACATTCATAAACAATAATTTGTCTGAAAAGGTGACTCTCAGTGAGCTATCACCCTCAGACACTGAGATGCTGAAAGCATTCAAGAAGGATTTGGCTGACCTCATCAGTAATGAATTAGCTGATGTTTTAGTAGACGTGTTTGACCAGAAGTTTTCCAGTCACATTGTTTCTTATGCTCAAGGTAAAGTCAACGGCATCATCAGAAACGAGATTGCAAAAACAATGAACAGTTCCAGAACAGAGGAAAAGCTGAAAGCTGGACAATACAACAGATACGTTACACACATGCCAGTAAACCTCAAATCCAAACCTGCAGCAAATGATGGAGAACTCTCAAGGTCACATGCTGAGAAAATCAAGGACCCCAAAACTGAGGGAACCATTCTTGATGTCAGAGTGCTGTCAGAAGCTACTGGCACCAAAGTCACCATCCTGAGAGAGAATAAACATGGCAAACTTACAAAAATGCAAGAGGTGAACCCGAGTACTAAACCTGCAAGTGAAGACATCACACTGCTCCACAGACCCAAGAGTTCTCAGTACCCCAACGGCCATTATGATGTTGTCATCAATAACGAGATCGTAAGAACTGACAACAAAGACAACAGCTGCTTGTTTCACGCTTTCGCTCGTGCCATGAATCCAAAAGGCAGTGAAACAGAGATTGCTTTGCACGCCACAAGTCTCAGGTCTGTGGAGGCCAAGACACTTCTTAAAAACCCAAGTCAATGGGATTCTTATGTTAGGCGCAAAGAGTGGATTGAAACAATCCAAGGAGGACACTGGTACACGGCAGAGGGAGGTGCACCAGCACCTTACTCAGAGGAAGAGAAAAATATGATTAGGGGAAACACTGGAAAAATAGGAAAATACAAATCACTTCAAGCTGATCAAAGAAAACAAAAAATAGGGAATTTGGTTGAAGCCGATCATCAACCTCCAGTTCAGTCAATACTGGATGCTCATAAAATGAACCAGAACAGCCAATTAGCTACAGCTATGCTTGAAGTAGCAACAAACTCATGTAATCCAGATCCTAGTGAGATTGAGAAGGTTGCCAAAAATCATGGCCGTGAACTTCCAGCTGTTTTAGTGCCCAAAGAAATACATCGTGAGTGTCTCAGCACAAAATCTAGAGGATACAGACAATACTTAGCTGAAACCATCTGCAATGACGAGGTTGAGAAAACCTTCAAAGCAATGATCGTTGGATCAATGCCAAGATATGAGCTGGATGGACATGAGGGCTTCCAAAATTTCAGGAACAATGAGGACAGTAATTTCAATCGAGAGACGTTCAATCAAAGTTTTCAGAAACACAGTAAAGAAATGGTGGAACAGTGGTGTGAGCTAGGAAACAATAATGTTATGACACAGGAGCACCGGGACTCTCTCTTCAGTTGGATCGACAGTGAGGGCTACAAAGATCAAAATGATCCTGTGAGGAAGGAAGTCAGTCAGTTTCTGCAACCACCAAGGTAACATCACATTAAAAAAATACCAGATAAGTTTTTTTTTTGTACATTTGCAATACTGTAATTTGTAAAGCTAAGTGACACTACACACAGCTTTTACTGCATTTGGATATTATTGAGCAGCTGACAAAAACTAATTTGTGTTTTCTTACAGGGTGCCAAACAGGAAACGGATTTTCAAACCTGAAGAATAGAACTAAAGATTTTGCACCTGTCTTATTATTACCATTCTTTACATTTGTACAGATTTATCCTACTGCTTCCATAATAAACCTGTTCCTCATTAAATTACATAAGCAGCTGTCAAATGATAATTGGTAGTTCAAAGTCTAGAATTCACCCTATTACCAGCTCCGGTGGCCTAGTGGTAGAGTGTCCGCCCTGGGACTGGGAGATCAGGGTGCGATTCCCGGTCGGGTCATACCAAAGACCTTGAAAAAATGGGACCCAATTCCTCCTCGCTTGACACTCAGCACTAAGGGGTTGGATTGGGGGGTTAAACCACCAAATAGTTCCCGAGCGTGGCCACAGCTGCAGATCACCGCTCCCCACCACGGGGATGGGTCAAATGCAGAGATGTAATTTCACCAGTGTGTGATGAATACTTGGGACTTTAACTTTAATGTACAAACAAAATACATAACGTTGTTGTTATATTTAAATTCTGATTGTGTATTATTTGTTTGATTTGTTGAATTTTATTGCACGTTTCTCCTTTAAACAAGATAGGGTTGAGTGTACTGAATATGGTATTTGATGGTTTATCATTCATTAATGTGAAAAATTATTTGTTTTGGGCCTGCCACACTGAAGATGCAAATGTGATGTTCTGGCCACAGAGGGCAGTGGGGTCTGAGTAACATTTCATTAACCCTGTAAAAGGTCATTTTAGCACATACTGGCTCAAGAAAATGATTTAAAGTGGACCTAGAAGGCAGTTAAACAACAATCTAAAACAGCTTTGAGCCTCTAAAAAGCATAACAAATGTTCTTTTGGCTTTCATCTGTCCCAGGAGCCCTGATACTAAACCCCCTAAACCAGCCTTGGTGTGAAAAGAGCTGTTTACCCCTCCCACTCAGCCAGGACATGAATATGATAATGAGCTGCTTGCTGATTGGTTGGTTTCCCCAGAAGGCCTCAGGCACTGGAGACATGCAGGTTTGAGGAGGAACAGTGGCGCACTCAGAAAAGTTTCATAGGGGTGACCATTGGGGCCTGAGAAAATTTTGGGATGGCACACCAAAAAGATCCTTATGGTAACTCTGGGAAACTTTATCCTGTGGTGATGTAATAAATACTCCTTTATTCATTTCCATTAAAAAAAACATGTGTCCAACACACTTACATGAAATGTGAGAAACACAAAAAGTTTAGAAAAAATAATTGAAACAGTTATTTGTTGTTTCAACATTTATTTTAGATTTTAGAACAGCTTAATTCACCTGATGTTTCTTCACTAAAACATCCACGAAAACTATGGTGACTGAAACTTTTGTTTTGAAAATGATGAGCAGCAGTGACATAAACATTTTTTTAAATTCTGATTATTTATTCATTAAATTTGTAATTTTTATACGGTTTTACATGTCTTCATTAAATAAGATAAATTTATGGTTTGTGTGAACATTAATATGACTTATTAAAGAACACTGGTCTTCCCTGGAGTGGCCAGTGGGGTGGCCACCCCTTTGGGGCGCCACTGAGGAGGAAGAGATCTTATATGTTAAGGAAGACTTTCTCAAAACAGAAGTTTTTCTCTCGCCTTTTTCAACTTTCTTACATAAAAAGTAGGTCACACACAGCTTTGACTATTTGTCATGCTACTTTTGACCACCCAAGCTGAAGAGTTGCAGATCTTCACTTTATTTTATTACTGTATTATTGCTGATTTTTGCTTTATCAAGCAAACAAGGTTCAGTCAATTAATCAAAACAGAAAATATTTTGAGTCTTAATTTATTGTGAATGTGAGCTGCTGAGTGTCTCTTTCATTTGGAAGTTCATTGTAATCAACTTATTTGTTCCTCAATCAAAAATTATTGTAATGAAATATATAATGTTTCTATTTTAAAAACAACATTTACCAAATTGACAGCCTGTCAGTACATATTTAATTAGGTAGAGATCTAAACAGAAAGTTGTGTGTTTAAAGATTCGATTGAATTTGAGTATTTAGCTTTTGTGTCGTTGTTTAGATTGTTCTCATTTTAACATTATGCTCAATTTTCATTAGTGCATAGATCAAATACCGTTAGTGTCATTTCTGTTTTTGTTTCAACAAGAAAACATGTTAAACACATGTTTCAGTCAATAAATCAAATCACCCGCTGTCAATCATCAAACTTTTAAATTAATATGGGAGAGTTTTCCTGAGTTTCTCTTTCATTTTAACAATTTATTTCCATTCTGAATTCTAAATCAAATAATAAGAAGAAACATTTTTTATATAGAGCCTCTCAAGATCACATTAATAAATAATTAAAAAACAGGATAATAAAAAAATGTTAAAAACAAGAAACACTTATCTAAGCTTACAGTAGAATTTAAGGGGTGAGAACATTTATTTTAAAGAGAACGTTGTGCATGGAAAGATTTGATTAAGAATGAGTATTTAGCTTTTGTTTGAAGGTTATCATGCCTTTAAGGATTTAATTATGATAAAACACCATTTTAATTTGTCAGCTTTGTTTACACAGCGCCAATTTTAACCACTAAAAATTACACACACGCGTGTGCGCGCTTGTGTGTGTGTTTCTGTGTGTGGTCACTATTCATACAAAAATGTAAAAAGATAAGATACACTTGCTTCAGCTTGTTTTTCAATATTATTCACAAGTGGTCCTTTGAGAATGCAAAATCTAATCCAAGCAGTGTTGGTTGTGCAAAACTTCTCATGCAAAAACAAAATGCAGATAATAAATGATTAACTATTTTCTTTAAATTCACAAATGCTCAGCTCAAATCTTGTTTGGCATCATATCTTTGTTTTTTAATCTGTCTGTGGATTTTTCTATAAATACCCTCAATAAGACATCATACTCTTGTAAGATATTTGGTGATATATTTTTAATGAAAAATGTCAGTTTTTTTTGTTTTATTCAACATTTACCAAACAAATTGAATATACGATTCAGTTTCAACAATAGATAATTATTTATCTATTGTACTGCTAGAACTAATGAGCCTACACTTTACTATGTGTGCGCCCGCGCCCCACACATTCAATTATTGCCACTTTTTAATATAGAAAGGGATCACGCTGGATCAAACAACGGGCAGAGACAAAGCCTTCCTCAACAATTTACAATTTATTTGTACAAGATTCGTAACAACACGTTTTAATGTCAAAAATAAAAACTATTAAAACCCCACCGGGAATTAACGCCCCTTCGGATGCTGGAGGAGGGAGGCAAGCAACCAGGGCTGCGTAACATGCACCCACCCAAGATACACTACAATCTGCATGCAAGCAAAAAAAGAAATAAAAACATGCACTCAATAATAATAAAATAAAATATTTACAACTGGTAGTGCGGGCCACGCCCTCTAGTATATGCGAATCTCCACACAGCCAACCTTGCTGTACAAAACCCCTTTCTAAAACTACATTAAACAGAGTGTCAGATCGAGGAAGAAATATGTTTAACCAAAAATAATTAACAGAACAAAAACAGCAGTGACAGCGCTTTCTGTAAAAGAAAAGCAGATAGTTATTAAACTGCTGAATTCTTTCCTTTTCAACTAATCAGTACCCGCTTACCTGTCATGTCTCATGGAAAGTGCTCACACTCGTGTAATCGGCACATCACATCCACACCACCTATCCTACGGCACATTCCCACATACACACAGCGTAAAGCCCCAACCTTTATAAACAACCATATGAAAACCAAAAGAATCCCTTACCCATAAAATGATCCTTTTAATGTGCCCAGTGTACAGCTCAAAACGCTGCCCCACCTGTCTGTCAGGACGCCAGGTAAACGCTCTTGCGCAGCTGTACCTAATTGGGGCTTTTAAAGAGCCGGCATAATTACGCAGGAAGGGTGGAGGAGGGGCGCAGCACCGGCAGCGCTCCTCTATATAAAACAGAACGGACAGCTGCTGGTTACATTCTACCCCCAGCATTTTAAATTGGCGTCCCGACAATTTGCAAACAATATACCAGGTAACGAGAGCTAGTTCTTTAAGAAAGTGCAGCCTCGCTTACCCCACCCCCCATGGTAAATGATGGGGATTGGAGTGCTTCCCCGCTGTCTTACGGGTAGATTTCCTACTGGCCCCTG
>SSNS01000447.1:359018-440036 GCA_006937985.1 Aphyosemion australe | reverse complement strand
CATAGATATCATATAAACACTAGATGCCTTACCCGCGCTGTTCGTCGATTGGACGAACGTCCCTACGCAGCGGCCATCTTACCTCGGACAGCTGCCCCCTTTCGTAACATTGGTGTCAATGGTGAATGTACTATTTAAATAACTCTAACTTGCTCAATTTTCAACCGAATTTCAAACGGTTTGGTTTGTTATAAACGCCAGAGATGTGGCTGTAAAATATGATGGATTTGGCCCGTTTATTTAAAAATGTTAAAGTATGTCCTATCAAGCCTATGTGCTATAAGGTTTGTAATAATGCAACCGGCTTGTAAATCCGTTCATTTTTAATCGAGTTAAGTGTGTTTTTGTTGAAGTTGTTCACTCACCTTCCATCTGCTACCATTGAGAACGGAACGTAAGCTGTCCGAGGTAAGATGGCCGCCGTGTAGGGACGCTGTCGACTCCCAGTTAAGGCATCTAGTGTTTATATGATATCTATGGTCAGATGTACCAGAGCTTTACAAGACTTCCCTTAACTCTAGCAAACCCTTGTGAGACTTCACATCTACCGCTGTTTCAACTCTGAACTGCTTTAATAACCCAAAATTCCCTCCAATCTGACAGCCAATCAAAACAACTGAAGACTGGCTGTTCACCCTGCTGGAACAGAGGCGCCGCTGGCTTTTGCTGCTGCCGTATGTCGCCTCCCGTGTGTCAGGTTATAAAAGTGGATTTAAGAAGTGGATTACATCTCCAAACTCCACTACTGCTGCAAGTTTTGTTGCAACCTGAGAGATAAAAGCGGGGAAAACTGTTCACGGATGGTGATTACATGAAGGATTCATTCATCAGAGCACCTATTTCAGACTTCAAAAACAAAACCGAGATCATCCAGAAAATGAAAGACATTCCTCTCTCCACAAAGACAAGGACCATTAAAACGACAGGCGACGTAACCAATCAGCAAATCAGAGACATTAATTCAGCTCCATCCTGTGATGAGTCGTGTGATGTGATCGATATCAAACAGACAGCGCTGTTATGCAGGTATGTGAGCCGTGATGGGCCGCAAGAAGAAATGATCAAATTAATCCCACTGATTAATATTGTAATCAGTGTTGGGAGTAACGAGTTACAAAAGTAATTAATTACTGTAATGCATTGCTTTTTGCTGTAATGCGGTAATGTAAGGCATTACAGAAAAAAATTCAGTAATATTTTACTCGGTACAATGTCAGTAACGCGCACATTACAACACATTTTTAACCAGGAATCAATTAGTGGGGTTTCTTCAGGGTTCTAATTACGTGGGAGCCTGAATAAAGGTCCAGTTTGGATATAACATTATTTATATGGACTCTCAGCGCACCAGGACGTCTTTTGAGCAGAGAGGGAGAGCGCTGATGGTTCATGCGCTCCTGACGCGCGCGGCGCACCGCAACCTCAGTAACATTCTCAAAGTCAAGCCACCAAAAGAAAACAATTAAAATGCGATCGTTCATGTCCGCTTATATTCTCGTATCCTTTTATTGTGTCTGACGCGCGCTCCCCCAGCAGAGCTCATCTGTGCCCCGGTGACATCACCTCACTGCAGCGGGCGCACAGTGCACCTTTCACTATTTCTGCGGTGGATCCCTGAACTATTAGTTCAAAATGTGAAAAAGTAGGAAATCCAGGAAGCAGTTTTTGTGGAAGATTGAAAGGAGATGCAGGAAGATAAGAGACAGACAGGAAAACAGTCAAAAAAAAAAAAAAACGAGAAAACTAAATAAAGTTCTTGAAAAGGAAAACGTATGTAGATTTTTATCCACTACACAACAATAACAATATAAAGCAATAATTTATAAACATGTAATATTTATTTGTTTGATAAAATTCAGATCACCTTCAAAACTCAGTTCCACACCCAGGGCCGTATCCAGGCATTTGGGGACCAAGGCAAAATACAGGGTGGAGGCCCCACCCGACCACCACACACACTCAATTAATTTAAGCTAGCAGCATACAATATGTTGTTGCATTTATTTAATAAAATAGAATTTGAGCACGTTCATGCCCAGGGGCAATCATCCTCCAGCCCTGATGGAGGTGATCAGAAGGACCTGCAGAGCAAAATCTTTCTGCTTCTGCTACGGTGTGTCTAGGTTTCCAGGCTACACAATATCAGCAGAAGAGAAATGTTCACGCAAAATGTTTCACTTCCTGTAGTCAGACAGAGCAGAGATGAGTGAACCTGCAGCTAATCTAATGTTAGAACATTCTCCGAATGGGCATACACCCGTTACTTTAAGTTTGTGAAAAATTAGGATATGAAGAACATTGTAGTCAAATGCACTTTATGTGCTACATCTAAAGAACTGTTAATTATGTTTGACTATTTTAACAACAACCTCTAGCCTAGTTAAATAACACATCACCTTCAACTGGATGTCTAATGAGCTACTTGAGCGTCATGAGCTACATTTAAATAGCTAAATCCACATTATTTTGGTGAGAGTAACTTAAATTAATGCAAAAGTAATGTAATGCCTTACATTTTAAAATGAGTAATATTGTAATGTAATGAATTACTGTAAAATGAGAGTAACAAGTAATAAATAATGCATTACAGTTTTGAAGTAACTTGCCCAACACTGATTGTAATGCAAGTTAAAACGTAAAGCACCAAATATCGTACAGCAGAGTCACGTGGTGTGTCATTCTCTCCAGGATGCTGCAGGAAATAAACATTTGAATCATGAATGCTCATCATGTATTTGTAGTCATGTTGATAGTAGGCTAATATAGCTAATTTACACAACCTGTGTTGCCTTTATATAAGGCTTATAGAAGGCTTTTCATTTTTTGCGGCTCCAGACAGATTTGTTTTTTGTTTTTTGTTTTTTTGGTCCAATATGGCTCTTTGAACATTTTGGGTTGCCGACCCCTGGGTTAGGGTTAATGTTATGATGTTTAAATACTCACATCATCAGGCTGAGGTTAGAGTCTCTGGGGAATCTTGGGAGGTCACAGACAGGCTCTCTTTGGCTCTTCTGGATGTAGTTCTGCACTTTTCTGGTTAAAACAAACAAGCATAATGTTTGACAATAATATGCTGTTTATAGTACACACCTGTGGTTCTCAGTTTACATCAGGGGGCCTCTGGTGCTGTGAAAACTCTGGGGCACCTAGATATGATTCTTAGGACATTTATTAAAATAAATTAATTTTTGACAGATATTATCAAGACAAGGTATGTAGGGAAGATAAGTATTACACTCTGCCTTGTGATTGATAAAAGGATATGTACATTTATGAATGCTGATGGCCTTATGATACACTTACTGTTTGAAGGAGAACCAGGAAGCCGAAGATGAAACAAACTCCATCTGACACAGCCCAGTTCTAATCATAATAAATCAGCTGCAGGAAGCCTCACACTTCTTCCTCACATCTTTTGTGGGAAAACCTAGAAAACAAAAACATGCAATTTGCAGATTAGTGTCTACCAATATTTTCTTAATTCATCTTGTGTTATTCCTACTATTCTGTTTACTTCTTCTTTAAGATTTCTTAGAACATTTCTTTAACCTAAAAACTGCATTTCTATTGATAATGAACTAAAACTCCTCAAAGGGTAAAACCAGAAAAAGTTCTGCACAGCAATCCTCTTCAGCATGTTAGCTAACTATTCTCCAGTCAGAGGGGAGGGTCTGAGACATGAGCTATATCTGATACCAGGAAGATTTGTTTGATTTCTACAGCAGCATTCTTGTGTCAGCTGTAACCTAAGTCAGTGTTTTGGAATAAATGATTAATAGTCTCATTTAGCCTTCATTGTCAGGGGAGCACCAGCAGTAAACATGTAGCTGACGTTAGCTAACAAGGAAGTGTTGCTGGTGGACACAAATATAGTACAACAAAGTTATATTTACAAAATACAAACAACAAAAATGCTCGAACTTACTTGTGAAAGTTATCCCCCGAGCCATGGTCCGGAATCCCGACCGACCTAAGATGGCGGCCGCATTTCCTGCGCCCGAGCGGCCAATAGGGGGTCTATAATCATAGATATCATATAAACACTAGATGCCTTAACTGGGAGTCGACAGCGTCCCTACGCGGCGGCCATCTTACCTCGGACAGCTTACGTTCAGGTCTCAATGGTAGCAGATGGAAGGTGAGTGAACAACTTAAACAAAAACACTCTTAACTCGATTAAATATTAACGGATTTACAAGCGGGTTGCATTATTACAAACCTTATAACACATAGGCTTGATAGGACATACTTTAACATTTTTAAATTAACGGGCCGAATCCATCATATTTTACAGCCACATCTCTGGCGTTTATAACAAACCAACCCGTTTGAAATTCGGTTGAAAATTGAGCAAGTTAGAGTTATTTAAATAGTACATTCACCATTGACACCAATGTTACGAAAGGGGGTAGCTGTCCGAGGTAAGATGGCCGCTGCCTAGGGACGTTCGTCCAATCGACGAACAGCGCGGGTAAGGCATCTAGTGTTTATATGATATCTATGGGTAAAGGGTCCGAGGACCCAAGGTTGCTTCATTTGTTCCTCAAAAAAGTCTATAATGTCTATGGTTCAGCCACCACTTCCTGTTCTGATAGCCATTGCCCGGGAAGCGTGATTTGAAATCGTAGGATGGCCAAGGAAGGTCCCGCCTTTCTCGCCTCTGATTGGCTGGAAGGGCTCTCCTACGATTGGCTATTTCATGTAACAGCAAACCGTCTTTCCTCGCTGCAGGGTTTTTCTGTCTGCAGCCAGAGCTTGAGGAGTTTTTTTGAAGAAAATGTGAACGTAGCTCTACGTATAATAACCATTCTGTCCTGTTATACAACAAACCTATTTCAGTTTATTTTTATAAAATAACCTGAAAAACGTCAAATGTGAACGTGCAATAAATCGTGTTACATTTATCACACTGTTAGCTTTAGCTTATATCTGTTGGCTCTCAAGCGAGTTATCTTATTACTATAGGCTCTGTTATGTATTCACTTTCATAAGTTAGAACACATCTCTCATCATATATTTAAATGTGTATCATTTAATTCAAAGCTAATTATGATTTATATTTTCACCAGTTTTCATTATTCTAGAAGACAAACCGACCTGCTGAACACAGCTGGGCAAAATAGAGCAGTTTTATTATATTCCAGGTAAGGCACACATAGCCTATGTACTCCGCTAACCTCAATGCTTGAGAGCCAACAGATATAGTCCAACAGTGTGATAAATGCAACAAGGTATTATAAGTTCACATTTTACAAATTTCAGTTTTTTTTTTATAAAAGGAACAGAAAAAAACTTTTTCAAAACAGAACAAAATGGTTATTATAGCGCTACGTTTGTATTTTCTTTACAAAACTCTCCAAAACAGCTGTTTTGTTTGTGTCAGGAGGACAGGCTGCACCTCGAGGGAAGACGGTTTGCTGCTAAATGAAATAGCCAATCTTAGGAGAGCCCTTCTAGCCAATCAGAGGCGAGAAAGGCGGGCTCTTCCTTGGCCATTCTACGATTCCAAATCACGCGCCCGGCTAGCAACCGCTAGAATAACTGAACGATCTCGGTAAGAAAAAGCGCAGTAAACGTGTAATTTCACAATTAATTTAACATAAAAGTGGTTAATAGATGGATGTTTATTAGGGTCTGAACTTGGTGTGAAATTCAGCTGTGAGAAGCTGCGTGAGCGTGGCGAGCTGTCTCACCAAGCGCTCTGGTAATGCTGCGTTCACACCGGGCTTGACGTTTGCGTTGCCAGCGTCAAGTTTCAATGTTAAGTCTATGGTAAGGCACGTCAGAGCTGCTTCAAAGTCGTCAAAGCTTGAAAAGCGTGAAAAGTATCAAGCTTTGACGCGCCCAACGCTTGCAACGCAAACGTCAAGCAAGTTCAGCTAGCTGAACTTTCTGCGTCGCTTTACAAGCGTCAACCAATCAGAGCGCGAGTTGATACGCCACAGCAGAGCGAGGGAAGAAGGCGATCTCCAGAGAACCTCAAGACCATCGCCTCATTCTTTGAGACAGATAAGACTAACACTTTGAAAACTACCTGGGTAGTGTTGGAGACAGTGAACAAAAATAACAAACAAGCAGCAGGAGCAGAAGCTCGTTATTTGAAGCTTTTTGGAGGACTTCTTCAAAGGGGATATAGTTTCTAATTACATTTTTTTTTTTTTTCATTTTTGGCCCATTTAACATGCGTTTGTGCACAGTAGGTAGGACTGGGTGATATATCGATGTTTTTAAAAACATCGACAATAATTTCAAACAAGATATAACATGACGTTATATCTTTATATCGATATAACTGGTCTAGCTGCGGAGCAAGCTAGCGGTTATCGCTAGCGGTTAGCTTGCGCCATCTCTAAGCGGTCATTACATGTATTCTCAAGCGTCTGCTCAATCAGGAAACTCCTGGGTCAATGTTATGCTCTAAACTTTACATTTGGCTTAGTGGTTTTTAATTATTTGAGGACGTTTGTTTGTGTTTCAGCGAGCTGTTGCACCGTGGCTCCCGTCTCGACACAGCTCTGTTTATCCTACGACGAGCCGCAGTGGCCAAATTACCTCAGGCATTTGTAACGATGTTAAGAGTCATGTTGCGCGTTAACATTTTATTTTGAAAGGGAATTCAGTGGGTGGGAGAAGTTGTTCGGGTTTTCGCCGTTTTGTTATGCTAGGAAGCTGCTTCGTTACGAGCGACTCTGTTGTAAAAGTTAAGAGTTTATATATCACTTGGTTCTTTTTTAACAGAGAAAAGATAGTTTTACTTTTCTTGCTGACGTTTTGACCACCAGCTGTGGTCATCCTCAGAGCTAAGTCGCTGTTGGCGGCTTCACTTCTTTCTCCGTTTATCCAAAGTGAAGCCAGCGACAGCGGGTGTGAGGATGACCACAGCTGGTGGTCGAAACGTCGTCAAGAAAAGTAAAACTATCTTTTTTCTGTTAAAAAAAGAACCATATATGAAGATACACACAGAATGAACGCACCAAAGAAGTTAAGAGTTTGTAAGGTGTGGGTTACGGCGGCAGTATCCCTAAATAAATACCCATAAAAGAGCAACCATAGTCCGAGTCATATGATTGCTGATATGAGTCAATAATGTGATATTCCTGCCATGTTTGCCGTAATAACTTTTAATAACTCCGTGCTGCATGAGCCATGTGACTGTAATCCTCTGAGTAGTTGATGCAATTACATCATGAATTTAGCTGAACATGATAGATTTTGCTCTCTGGACAAGAAATAGTTACTGGTAATATTGTGAATGATAGGATATATGAGCCACCTATAGATGGAATTTAAATGATGTTACATTACATTGATGGTTACAATAATAGTGAATTTCCCCACTGAGAATAATAATGTCTATTCTATTCTATTTTATTAATTATAAATATATAATAAATAAAAGTGCCTATGGGACATTTGAGACACTAGCTTTAACTGAGATAGAAAGATAGATTTTATTACAGACTCAAGGTCCAGTTTACATTAAAACAGTAACAAATCGAGTATAAAAATAAACCATGTTAAACTCATAAAGATATAACCTACTTGTGTGTTAACAGACAGCTGTATCAGCTGTACCAGTGTGTCTAAAGCTCAGACTGATAGAGAATGGCACTAAGGTTAATGTTGGACAAGAATCAATACATTTTTATGGATTTAATATGCTGATTAATTTATGTATAACATTTCTCAAGACAGCTTGAAGGGCGTTAACTTGTATATATTTTACAGGAGGAAAAATATCGAGATATATATCGTATATCAGAATTCATCTAAAAAGTATAGAGATATAAGTTTTGGTCCATACCGCCCAGCCCTAACTGTAGGAAACCGGCTTTAGATAGGCAGGGTTTGTGAACTTTATTATTCTTAATACATTTTCAATTCAAACTATAATTGAGTGGTTTCTTTCTCTGCTGATCCTTTTTCGTAGTCGTATCTTGAACCCTCTGATACTGGTCCAGAGTTCACCCAACATAACTCAATAGCCTATACTTATATTATTTATCTGAAGTGAGCACTCATCATCATCATCATCACGGCTTCTGCGAGGGGTCGGGTGTCGTCCTGCTCCGGTGCGTTGAGCCTACCAGGTGAACAAGTTGTTTCCATTGCTAGCAGTCTTGTGCCAGGTGTTCTGCATTTGCCAAGGCGACTCCAAATTGTTGAATGTCAGCCGCTATGTCGAGCCATTGAGTACGAGGTTTACCTCGTGGTCGTCTCCAGCCGGCAGACCTAGGGTCAAACTGCAGAATGGCTCTGGTCGATTGGTCAAAGGGAAGGTGGAGAACATGGCCGAGCCAGCGGGTGTGGCGTTGCGCTGCCAGGCACGATGCTCTTGGCTGGTGTGTGTGTTCTCTTAGCAAATGGTTGGGGATCTGCTGGGGCCACCTGATATTCTCTATGGTTCTCAAAGCCTGCAGGCACTTTCCTCTTAACAAGAACCAGCAGAGGTTTTTTAGGTTTCCAGTTCCCTTCAGAGTCAGAAAATGGATCATCTCTGCAGACTTGGGGGCCCACCAGAGGCATGACTGTGTCCCAGTGTGAGGTGAAAGAGTCATCTTTCTGTGGTTCTCCTGCAGGGCGGCTCCCCAGGAGCTGTCAGCCTCTAGTTTGGTTTTGTTGTTGGAGGCCAGACCTTCGTAGGCTGACACCACGCCGGACTCCCTCTCCAAGTTGCTGTAGACCAGGCTCTTACATTTAGTGTGGACTCGGAGGCTGGGGTGAGACAGTTGGGCACTCTGCAGGGCAATCCAGTGGACTCTACTGGAGAAAAGACGAAGAAAACTTAAACTATTCAATACAATTCTAGGTTAAAATGTCTTACCAGAATTGTCGAGTCAATCTACACTCTTCCATGCAGTCATGGCTTTCCTTCCTTCTGCAGTCAGACAGGTTTGCTCCAGAGTAAAAGAGCAGTCGTCCAGTGTGAAGGCTGAATGGGATCTCTGAGGACAGAGATGAGAGGTCGTGGAAAAATCAAAACCAATGAAGAGATTTCTGTTAACATCAATAAACAGTGAAGCCACTAGAAGTCAGTGTGTGCTGGCAAATAATCCTACTGCTGTACAAAAAATACAAATCTGCATAGAGTTTACCATATCTAAACCGAACTATGTAATGACATCAATTAGTAGCACGGTCATGCAACTAAATTTGCAAAAAAAAGTTTTGCAAACATTTGATCAAAGCTCATTTAATTTAGATTCAATACAACACAAATTTCCACCTTTAATCCTAAATCACAATAAAAGCACCAGCAATGTGCATAAAAGACATTTACATAATAAACAAAAGACAAACAGCAGCCGTCATCATATGTGGCATTTTCTTTATGTGTGATGGGTTTGGGGCTCTCTGTGGGTAACCCTAAGTTTCCACAGGCTGTCAAACTGATATCTTGAGAATTTGGAGGTCAAGTAAACACATCAGACATCAGCTGCTACAGTGAATAGTAAATTTTATCTTGAATATTGTTACAATCTATTATTCTGGTGATCCTTTAAGATACAATTGATCTAATGAAGCAATGAAACAATGAAGGAAAAATATATGGGCTCTATTTCAGTTTTAGATTTTATTTCCTCGTTTCTGAGGACACGAGGCTCCTGCAGATGTTTATAGGCACTCCTCCTGTTAGTGTGGTGACTGGCAAAGTGAAGGGATTTGAGGGCAGAGCAGGACAACACTGCACACATGCATGCACACTCAACTGATTCTGATGTTACTGAGAAAAGTTAAAAGTTCAAATAATGTAACTTCTCAGAACTGAATTTATAAGCTGTAAAATGTTAGATGTAAATCAGCTGAATACTACGGAAGAAGATTAGGGCCACTGAAAAGAAAAAAAAGAAAAAGAATTCTGACTTTTTTTCTCAGAATTCTGGAATTATACTCAGAATACTCTTAAGTCTGTGCTGAGCCATGAACACCTTCATGCCGTCCTTCATGCTTTTGTCCTGTCTAGGATTGATTATTGTAATGCTTTGTATGCCAGTCTGAGCCATAGTGCATTATCACGTCTCCAGCTAGTTCAGAACTCAGCAGCCAGGCTCCTCACGGGCACTAGAGGCAGGGAACACATTACTCCAGTGTTGGTGGCACTTCACTGGTTGCCTGTAAAGTTTAGGGTTCAGTTTAAAATTCTTACTCTGGCTTACAAGGCCGTACATGGAACTGCACCTGCTTATCTGTCAGCGTTAATACAAAGATATGTTCCTTCATGCACACTTCGCTCAGCTGAGCGTGATATCCTGATGGTTCCTCGTGCTAGGTATAGATCACGAGGAGATCGTGCGTTTGCGGTTTTGGCACCTACTCTTTGGAATAGACTGCCTTTGAATATTAGACAGGCGCCATCACTGCAGGTTTTTAAGTCGTACTTGAAGACCCATTATTATGTTCAAGCTTTTCCAGCACTGAGATCTGAAACATTGCACACATTTTTTTAGAGTGCCCCTTTTTTGTGTTTTTTTATTGTTACTGTTTTACTGTTCTGTTTTACTGGATGTTTTTATTGAATGTTGTTTTTTATCAAATGCTTGTGTTCAGCACATTGGGCTTCTGCTGAGGTGGCGGAAGGTGCTGTATAAATGAAATGAATGAAATGAGAATACTGACTTTTTTCCATTCTGAGATTAAAGTCAGAATTCTGAGATTAAAGTCAGAATTTTGAGAAAAAATTCAGAATTCTGACATTAAAGTAAGAATTCTGAGGAAAAGAAGTCAGAATGGCCTTAATCCTCTTCCATAGAATGCATTAATAAAAGATAATAAAATAATATCCTATCTGCAGCTTTTTATCAACCATGAAGAGTGAGGACAGACATATTATTTGCTCTGATTATCTTCTATATTCACTACTGCCATCTCAGCTGGAACATTTTATGCTGAACTTTCTGATTTAAAAAATAAATTAAACAATTATAGAAAATCTTTATTTCCAACGCTACAATAGTGCGAGTGTAGTGAAATGAGTAGATTTGAGTAAGGCAGGGCTGTACAGTGCAACATATATGTTGCACATGCGATGAAAAAAAACGCTCTGTGTGATAAACTATTTTTAGACGTAGCACCAGTGCTACATCTTTTCAAGTTACTCCCCCCCAGACCTTTATTGAACAAATGTAAGTTACTTGTTTTTGTGTAAGGAAGATGCTTTTTACTGGCCCACAATGTGGTAATCTAGGCGCTGTGGAGGAAAATAGAGGAACCAGCAAAGACACAAAGGCAGAAACGGTATAAAGTTTGGGATCAAACGTGCACCTACGGGCAGATTGGCTAAAGCTAGCGGGTTAGCACGCTCACGATCAAGTGAGGTTCCGAAAAAACACGATGGTCGTGAAACTAAGAATGACTAAACTGTGCAAGCGGAAGAAAAGTCCCCACCATCCTGTTTATTCTTAGCTGTCTGCAGCCTGCAATGCTACGGAGCCTCTGCAGCTACCGGAGTCACGCTGTTGCTACGAGTTTGCTCAACGCTGCTCCAGGTCTATGGCAAGCCGTTGTAGTATGTAATTCACAAACGCTTCTGTCTGTGAACATAATTTAAACTGGATTATTGTCAACCTGTGCATAAGCGATATGTCACCATTACATTGTCAGTAGTAGGAATTAAATGTTATTAGCATTTCCAGTAGCATACTACTGAACATATTAATCAAATAAATTAAATTTTACTCATCATAGTTTATCTGTGGATATATTTAGATATGTTATTTTGACTAAGATGAGTGATATTAATCCATCCATCCATCCATTTTTTTCCGCTTATCCGGAGTCGGGTCGCGGGGGCAGCAGCTTAAGGAGGGAAGCCCAGATCTCCCTCTCCCCAGCCACTTGGGTCAGCTCCTCCGGGGGAATCCCAGGGCGTTCCCTGGCCAGCCGAGAGACATAATCTCTCCAGCGTGTCCTGGGTCTTCCTTTGGGTCTTCCCCCGGTTGGACGTGCCCGGAAAACCTCACCAGGGAGGCGTCCAGGAGGCATCCTAATCAGATGCCCGAGCCACCTCAACTGGCTCCTCTCGATGTGGAGGAGCAGCGGGTCTACTCCGAGCCCCTCCCGGATGACCGAGCTTCTCACCCTGTCTCTAAGGGAGAGTCCAGCCACCCTGCGAAGAAAACAAATTTCGGCCGCTTATATCCGCAATCTCGTTCTTTCGGTCACTACCCAAAGCTTGTGATCATAGGTGAGGGTAGGAACGTAGATAGACCGGTAAATTGAGAGCTGAGTTGAAAGGCGAAGCTCTCTCTTCACCACGACAGATCGGTACAACGCCCCCATCACTGCAGATGCAGCACCAATCCGCTTATAGATCTCAAGCTCCACCCTTCCCTCACTTGTGAACAAGACCTTGAGATACTTAAACTTCTCTACTTGGGGCAGGACCTCGTCCCTGACCTGGAGAAGGCATTCTACCCTTTTCCGACTCAAGACCATGGTCTCAGATTTAGAGGAGCTGATTCTCATCCCAGCTGATTCACACCCGGCTGCGAACTGCTCCAGCGAAAGCCGGAGATCACGTTCTGACGAAGCCAACAGGACCACATCATCTGCAAAAAGCAGAGACCTGATCCTTAGGCCACCAAAACGGATCCCCTCACCACCTTGACTGCACCTAGAAATCCTGTCCATTAAAGTTATGAACAGAATCGGTGACAAAAGGCAGCCTTGGCGGAGTCCAACTCTCGACTTACTGCCGGCAATGCGGACCAAGCTCTGACACTGGTCGTACTAGTGTTGTCACGGTACCAAAATTTCAGTATTCGGTACCGGTACCAGTGAAAATCCACGGTTCTCGGTACCAATTTCGGTACCAAACAAAAATTTAATTTAGACTAAATTTATCAATAAAAACATTAATTTTCCTGTAAAGTGCTTTGAGATGATATCTTTTGTGAATCAGTGCTGTCTATAAGAAAAATGAACTGAGTTACTATTGTACTACTATCATAATATTTTTTTATGCACTTTTATTTAATCAAAATGTGTTTTTGTTCATATATTTTTGTAAACCTGCCAGTTATCCAGACAAGAACTTCTAGTTAGAACAGCTTTTTTGACAAACTGATTTTAAGGACATAAACACTGACTGAGCCATACTTTGTTGTTCATCTTTTGGATACACATTACAATCATTAAAAAAAAGAAAAACTCCAGTCTGTGAGCAGTCAGCGCCTTTATGTCATCCTGTTTGTTTGTTTGTTACCCTAATTAAACGTATAGGAGATTTAAATAGTTAATAAAGACAATGGTGTATTCACACCACAATGTAGTACTGATTCTGACACATATGCAAATTTTTTGAAAGCGACTAGTCTGAACGGTCATGTCGCATTAAATGCACCTCCTACGTCACTGATCAGCGGAGGTGAGCGTCGTGTCAGGACGTTCCTGATGACAAGCGCTGACAGAGGAAATCAGGGGTCTGTCTGGACATCCTGTCAAGTATTGGAATTAAAAATACAAGAAAGCATTAGACCGGGAGGTGCTGCTGGAGCGAAGCGTCTCTCCTGTCGGTCTCCGTGACAGCTGGGCGGGGGGGGGTGTCTCCGTCGGGGCGGGGGTTCTCCGTGAGAGCGGGGCGGGGGGTTTTATTTACCACATCAGCTGGTCCACCACTCGCCGTCACTCTGCGTTCTGCGGTGTTGCTTTAAAAGCGACTGCACGCGCCCAGTAAATGCGCGAATCATGCGCATCAAGGATCCGGGTTTAGACGGGTCCTCGGTACTACCGGTACCAACGAAATCTTGGTACCGTGATGTTTACATTTTTGTTGTACCGGGTTGGTACCGAAGAACCGGTTCTTTTGACAACACTAGGTCGTACAGGGACCTAACAGCCCAAATCAAGGGGCCTGGTACCCCATACTCCCAAAGTACCCCCCACAGGGCCCCCCGAGGGACGCGGTCGAACGCCTTTTTCAAATCCACAAAACACATGTAGATTGGTTGGGCGAACTCCCACGCACCCTCCAGGACTCCCCCAAGGGTATAGAGCTGGTCCAGTGTTCCACGGCCAGGACGAAAACCACATTGCTCTTCCTGGATCCAAGGTTCGACTATCTGACGGACCCTCCTCTCCAGAACCCCTGAATAGACCTTACCAAGGAGGCTCAGGAGTGTGATCCCCCTGTAGTTGGAACACACCCTGCGGTCCCCCTTTTTAAATAGGGGGACCACCACCCCGGTCTGCCAGTCCAGTGGAACTGCCCCCGATGTCCACGCGATATTGCAGAGCCGCGTCAACCAACACAGCCCCACAACATCCAGAGCCTTAAGGAAATCCAGGCGGATCTCATCCACCCCCGGAGCCTTTCCACTGAGGAGTTTTTTGACCACCTCAGTGACCTCGGCTCCAGAGATTGGAGAGCCCAACCCAAAGTCTCCAGACTCTGCTTCCACCCTGGAAGCCAAACATATCAGCTTAAACATGCAATACACAATCATTACAGCTTCATTGATTCAGGCTGTTAAAATCACAGGTGTAATCACACACTGATGGTTTTACTCATTCAAAACCATCCTTATGATCCAATAACACATAAAACATTCATTTTTTGATTATCCATTACATATTATCATTACATGAAATCACTCATGTTGATTAAACATATAAAATCATCCTTATACCTATTTTTTTCAGCAGTGTTTAAGCATAACAGCATAAAATGTCTCTGTGTGTGTCTGCTAGTGACCTTTGTTCATGGGGAGAAGGAGAGCTCAACTCATTTTGACACGGGTCAGAACCAAACAGGGTGAAGCTGCTTTTAGTCATTATGCTGCACATAGATGGAATCAGCTTCCTTATGACCTCAAACAGGCCCCAACTCTAGTAACTTTTAAATTAAAATTAAAAGCCTTCATGTATTCATTAGCCTATGACTGAATGTTCCTTATGCTGCACCTTCTGCACTGTAACTGCTAAACTTTTGACTATGCCTTCTAATTGTCTGAATGATTTATTTGTGTATTTTGATTAATGTTTCTGTTGTTCCTGCTCTGTAAAGCACATTGAATTGCCTTCATTTTTGAAATATGCCATACAAATAAAGTTGCCTTGCCTAATAATAATGTGTTTCAGGGTGTGTTTGAATGTTGTAAAATCCTTCTCAATCAGATCTTTAGTTGATTAAGTTGTCTCCTCTAATCTAAAACTGAGATTGGTGAATATTAGTGGGTCTGCTGACGGGGACCAGAACCGGGCCAATGAGCTTAACCTGTTTTTTAACAGATTCGACTCCACTCCCCCCACTGCTGCTACAGGCACCACCACCCCCCAACCACCTCCACTCAGCCAGCCAACCCCCCACCTCCCAACTTCACACCATTCATCAGCTTCTCCCCCCTCCTCCAACCATCCTCAGCAACAAGCCCCCCCTCACTACCCCCTCTCAGTTACATCGGACCAGGTGAGGAGAGAACTGAGGCGGCTTAAGAGCAGAAAATCAGCAGGTCCTGATGGAATCAGCCCCAGACTGCTCAAAGACTGTGCTGACCAGCTGTGTGATGTGGTCACACACATGTTCAACCTGAGCCTTCGACTGGAGCAGGTCCCCATCCTGTGGAAGACCTCCTGTGTGGTTCCAGTCCCCAAAACATCACATCCCAGGGATCCAGACCACTACAGACCTGTCGCCTTGACCTCCCACCTGATGAAGACTATGGAGAGACTCATCCTCACCCATCTGCGTTCAGTGGTGACCCCAGAAATAGACCCACTTCAATTTGCATACAAACCAAACATGGGGGTGGAGGACGCCCTCATCTACCTGCAGCACCGGGCTCTGAATCACCTTGAGATGCAAAAAAGCACTGTGAGGATCATGTTCTTCGACTTCTCCAGTGCCTTCAACACCATCCAGCCGTGTCTACTGCAGCAGAAGATGAGGGGTGCAGGAGTTGACGAACATTTGACCTCATGGATCACCAACTACCTCACCAACAGGCCACAGTACGTGAGGCTGCACAACTGTACATCTGAGGTGGTTGTGTGCAGTACTGGAGCTCCACAGGGTACAGTGCTCTCACCCTTTCTCTTCACCTTCTACACCTTGGACTTCACCTACAACACCAGCAGCTGTCACCTCCAGAAGTTCTCTGATGACTCGGCCATCGTCGGCTGTGTGTCTGAGGGGAACGACCAGGAGTACAGGTCAGTCATCATGGACTTTGTGGACTGGTGTGAGCGTAACCACCTTCGCTTGAACACCAGTAAAACAAAGGAAATGGTGATTGACTTCCAGAGAAACACTCCTCACTCAC
This sequence comes from Aphyosemion australe, assembly GCA_006937985.1. Lineage (NCBI taxonomy): Eukaryota > Metazoa > Chordata > Actinopteri > Cyprinodontiformes > Nothobranchiidae > Aphyosemion > Aphyosemion australe. The sequence goes on along the minus strand of SSNS01000447.1, from coordinate 423,777 downwards.
CAGTAAACATCCAGGGAGCAGACATTGAGGTGGTGGACACTTTTAAGTACCTGGGTGTTCACCTCAACAGTAAACTGAACTGGTCCCACAACACAGATGCTCTGTATAAGAAGGGCCAAAGCCGCCTCCATCTCATGAGGAGGCTGAGGTCCTTCGGAGTTAAATCCCAGCTGCTAAAATCCTTTTATCACTCTGTTGTTGGCTCTGTTATTCATTCTGCTGTGGTCTGTTGGGGTGTAGGCAGCTCTGACCGAGACAGAAAGAGACTGAACAAGCTAGCTACCAAAGCTAGCTCGGTTCTGGGCTGCCCACTGGATTCTGTTGAGGAGACGTGTGAGAGGAGGATGCTGGGGAAGATGACCTCCATCTTAAGGAACCCCTCCCACCCACTGCACTCCACTGTGGCGGTCATGGACAGCTCCTCCAGAGGTAGACTGAGACATCCCAGATGCAAAAGTGAGCGCTATCGCAGATCTTTCATCCCCTCTGCTGTAAGAGTGTATAACTCCTCAGTTTAAGCTGTACTGGTATCCTGGTAAACAATAACACCAATGCAATATTCATGTGTTCTATAATTGTGCAATAACAGATTCTCACTATTGTCTGTGTCTCTTACAGTATGCTGCATAGTGTTGGTACCAAGTCTGTTTTTATCTTTTATTTGTGTTTTTTTTAGTGATCTAGGATTACAATAGTAGATTACTGCCTATGTGTATATACATGTATCCTTGTTTTTTTTTATCTTCTTCTAATTACCTTTTGAGTGATGGTGCTGCTGTGACAAGTGAATTTCCCCACTGTGGGATCAATAAAGTCTATTCTATTCTATTAATTTTCATAACACCACCTTAGAATTAAATCTGAGCTATTAGTTTAAACTTCTGACTTCTGTTGAGTTGACATCACTGCCCCTTGTTGGCATTCATTTTTCCTTTCAGTTTCATTTTGACTCATCGTTATACAGCACTTTGATTTTCAGTGAGCTGTGTCTGCGGTGAGCCCTAAAGAACAACTCTCCTCTGCGTTCAACCTTGGAGACTATTTGAAAGTAAGTAAAAATAGAAAATCACTGTTAAGATGATGATCTGATGAGGACATTGTTTTATGATGACTCAAGTTTTTATATAGAATTATACATCCGCTTTCTTCCCCTAATCCTTAAGTACTATGTTCTGTGAATTATTTTTTGTAGTTAATCATAAAATCAGTAAAATTATATCCTTATTCATCTAAATGTACCTATTTGAGTCAATTCAGCATCGTTTAGCAGATGGAAATATGTTTCCAAATGTTTTTCTATCAACAAACAAAAGTAAATTTCAAATAGTTTAGATAAGAATGTTTCAAAAAGTTAATTTAGTTGCTTGTTGCTAGGTGTAATTCTTTTGGAAAGAAATGACTGCCACAGTTCTTGGTAAAATACTTTTCTTAACCAAGTTTTAAGTTATTAATATCAAACTTTTTATTCCTGAAAGTAAAAATACACAGCTTTAATTTGTCTTTTAACGACATCCAGATTGACTGAATAATATTTAACAGATTCACTCAGTAAAGCTCAGAAACAAAGTCCTCTTTTGCCATGTTTGTTAAAAATTCACCATTTCAGTATACAGGAACACATAACTTCCTGACTATGTGATGCAGATCCTTTAGTTTCTAGCCACAAGTGCTAACAGTGAGTGTGAGAATTAGTGGGTGTGCAATGTGTTATATTTGTATTTCTAACCCTGATTTCTCTTTTAGAGTAAATCTATAAATAGCCAGTGGCTCAGATGATCAGCAGGGTTGTAACTGAGACTTTCGGTAGAGTGGAGAGCAGCACCTGCTGTGACAGTGGGGAACAAACATCCAGGAGGAAAAGTAAACGTGTTTATTTTCACTAATAATCATTAAATTAAATATATCTAGAATGAACTAATTTTTAAAACCTCTGTAAATAGTCAGCATATGTTTCAGGATCTTTTTCATCCATCCATCCATTGTCTTCCGCTTATCCGGAGTCGGGTCGCGGGGGCAGCAGCCTAAGGAGGGAAGCCCAGACCTCCCTCTCCCCAGCCACTTGGGCCAGCTCCTCCGGGGGAATCCCAAGGCGTTCCCAGGCCAGCCGAGAGACATAATCTCTCCAGCGTGTCCTGGGTCTTCCTTTGGGTCTCCTCCCGGTTGGACGTGCCCGGAAAACCTCACCAGGGAGGCGTCCAGGAGGCATCCTAATCAGATGCCCGAGCCACCTCAACTGGCTCCTCTCGATGTGGAGGAGCAGCGGGTCTACTCTGAGCCCCTCCCGGATGACCGAGCTTCTCACCCTATCTCTAAGGGAGAGCCCAGCCACCCTGCGAAGAAAACTCATTTCGGCCGCTTGTATTCGCGATCTCGTTCTTTCGGTCACTACCCAAAGCTCGTGACCATAGGTGAGGGTAGGAACGTAGATCGACCGGTAAATTGAGAGCTTCGCCTTTCGGCTCAGCTCCCTCTTCACCACAACAGACCGGCACAACGCCCGCATCACTGCAGACGCAGCACCAATCCGCCTGTCGATCTCACGCTCCACCCTTCCCTCACTCGTGAACAAGACCCCGAGATACTTGAACTCCTCCACTTGGGGCAGGACCTCGTCCCTGACCTGGAGAAGGCATTCTACCCTTTTCCGACTCAAGACCATGGTCTCGGATTTAGAGGAGCTGATTTTCATCCCAGCTGCTTCACACCCGGCTGCGAACTGCTCCAGCGAAAGCCGGAGATCACGTTCTGATGAAGCCAACAGGACCACATCATCTGCAAAAAGCAGAGACCTGATCCTTAGGTCACCAAAACGGATCCCCTCACCACCTTGGCTGCACCTAGAAATTCTGTCCATAAAAGTTATGAACAGAATCGGTGACAAAGGGCAGCCTTGGCGGAGTCCAACTCTCACCGGAAACAAGCCCGACTTACTGCCGGCAATGCGGACCAAGCTCTGACACTGGTTGTACAGGGACCTAACAGCCCGTATCAAGGGGCCTGGTACCCCATACTCCCAGAGTACCCCCCACAGGGCCCCCCGAGGGACGCGGTCGAACGCCTTCTCCAAATCCACAAAACACATGTAGATTGGTTGGGCGAACTCCCACGCACCCTCCAGGACCCCCCCAAGGGTATAGAGCTGGTCCAGTGTTCCACGGCAGGACGAAAACCACATTGCTCCTCCTGAATCTGAGGTTCGACTATCCGACGGACCCTCCTCTCCAGAACCCCTGAATAGACCTTACCAGGGAGGCTCAGGAGTGTGATCCCCCTGTAGTTGGAACACACCCTGCGGTCCCCCTTTTTAAATAGGGGGACCACCACCCCGGTCTGCCAATCCAGTGGAACTGCCCCCGATGTCCACGCGATATTGCAGAGCCACGTCAACCAACACAGCCCCACAACATCCAGAGCCTTAAGGAAATCCGGGCGGATCTCATCCACCCCCGGAGCCTTGCCACCGAGGAGTTTTTTGACCACCTCAGTGACCTCTGCTCCAGAGATTGGAGAGCCCAACCCAAAACCCCCAGACTCTGCTTCCATCCTGGAAGACGTGCCGGTGGGATTGAGGAGGTCTTCGAAGTACTCGGCCCACCGATTCACAACGTCCCGAGTCGAGGTCAGCAGCACACCCTCCCCACTGTAAACAGTGTTGGTAGTGCACTGCTTTCCCCTCCTGAGGCGCCGGATGGTGGACCAGAATCTCCTCGAAGCCGTACGGAAGTCTTGTTCCATGGTCTCACCGAACTCCTCCCACGCCCGGGTTTTTGCCTCCGCGACCACCCGAGCCGCATTCCGCTTGGATTGCCGGTACCCATCAGCTGCCTCCGGAGTCCCACGGGCCAAAAGGACCCGATAGGACTCTTTCTTCAGCTTGACAGCATCCCTAACCGCCGGTGTCCACCAGCGGGTTCGGGGGTTGCCGCCACGACAGGCACCGGCCACCCTGCGGCCACAGCTACGGTCAGCCGCCTCAACAATGGAGTCACGGAACATGGTCCATTCGGACTCAATGTCCCCCGCCTCCCCCGGGACGTGTTCGAAGTTCTGTCGGAGGTGGGAATTGAAGCTCCTCCTGACAGGAGACTCTGCCAGACGTTCCCAGCAGACCCTCACAACACGTTTGGGTCTGCCAGGTCTGCCCGGCATCTTCCCCCACCATCGAAGCCAACTCACCACCAGGTAGTGGTCAGTTGACAGCTCCGCCCCTCTCTTCACCCGAGTGTCCAAGACATGCGGCCGCAGATCAGATGAAACGACAACAAAATCGATCATCGACCTGCGGCCTAAGGTATCCTGGTGCCAAGAGCACATATGGACACCTTTATGCTTGAACATGGTGTTTGTTATGGACAATCCATGACGAGCACAGAAGTCCAATAACAAAACACCACTCGGATTCAGATCAGGGGGGCCGTTCCTCCCAACCACACCTCTCCAGGTCTCACTGTCATTGCCCACATGAGCATTGAAGTCCCCCAGCAGAACGAGGGAGTCACTCGAAGGAGCGCTTTCCAGTACCCCCTCCAGGGACTCCAAAAAGGGTGGGTAGTCTGAGCTGCAGTTTGGTGCATAAGCACAAACCACAGTCAGGACCCGTCCCCCCACCCGAAGACGGAGGGAGGCTACCCTCTCGTTCACCGGGGTAAACCCCAACGTACAGGCACCAAGATGGGGGGCAAGAAGTATGCCCACCCCTGCTCGACGCCTCTCAGTGGGAGCAACTCCAGAGTGGTAGAGAGTCCAACCCCTCTCAAGGAAACTGGTTCCAGAGCCAGAGCCATGCGTTGAGGTGAGTCCAACTATATCTAGTCGGAACCTCTCAACCTCACACACCAACTCCGGCTCTTTCCCCACCAGAGAGGTGACATTCCACGTACCAAGAGCCAGCTTCTGTAGCCGAGGATCAGACCGCCAAGGTCCCCGCCTCCGGCTACCGCCCTTTCCACATTGCACCCGACCCCTTTGGCCCCTCCCACGGGTGGTGGGCCCATGGGAAGGGGGACCCACGTCTCCTCTTCGGGCTATGCCCGGCCGGGCTCCATGGGTGAAAGCCCGGCCACCAGGCGCTCGCCAGCGTGCCCCACCTCCAGGCCTGGCTCCAGAGGGGGGCCCCGGATCTTTTTAAGTTTTTGAAATCCCTCTCAAACAGATCTTTGTCTGATTAAGTTGTTCCTTCCAATCTAAAACTGAGATGGCTAAATACATATTTTCATTAAATCTTCTTAGAATAAAATCTGAGTTTAGTTGACATCAGTGCCCCCTAGTGGGAGTTTGCTTTCTTCCTGTTTCATATTACCACCATTTTATTTTTACTTTCAGTAAGACGTGTCTGCAGTGAGCTCTAAAGGACAACTCCATCCTCTCTGTTCAACCTTGGAGTTTATTTGAAAGTAGGTTAAAGTAGAAAATCTGATGAGGACAGTGTTTTGTGACAGCTAAAAGTGTACACTTATTCCCTTTAGTTTTTAATCAAATTTATATCAGTTTTATTTTGCCTATCTGTAAAAAACATGTTCAGAGAATTCTGACTTAGTTTATCATAAAGTATGTAAGAAAATAAAAAAAATCTGATATTTTTCTGAATCCCAATTACGGTATATCATTTTGAGTGAATTCAGCAAAATTTTACAGATTAAGATAAGTTTCTTAATGTCTCTTAAGAAATTATGAATAATAATTTTCTACCCAAACAGTATTGATAAGAATGTATCAGTGAACCATTTGTTGAAACCTCATGTTAAAGTGCAGGAACAAATGACCTTCTGACAATGGGAAACGTCATTGTAGCTGAGAGTCATTCATAACACAAACTCGGTATTCTCATGGAGTACGAAAAATCTACATATTATGAGTTCTTACATACAGACCACTTCAAGGTCAAACCAAGATGGCGATGACTGCATCATAAAATTATCTAAGTCTGAAACATCATGATACATAGAAGATAACCTTAATTTCTAGTTGGATTATATTTTATAAGCTTGTCATATATTTTTTGCGTCATCTATAGAAAGCAAAATTTGATTAACTATGATTCATTTTAGAAATTTGACTAAGTGGCCTCACATGTTGTGAAGCTGGGTGATGAATTCCTTTATATATCAGCATTTTGGTCACTGGTTAAAATAAATGTGAAGTTTTTCATGTACAAATTCCATAAGCATAAAATGCTAGGATAGGTTTCACATGCTTGAAAGTTATTTGACAACTTCCATTATTTTTAACATTATAAATGAAATCTTTATTTTTTATTTTTTCAGGGAAAGGAGGATTCCAGTAGAAATCTATCTCCTAACTTTTAACTAACTCTGCAAATATGGGGAACGCTCCATCAGAATACTACATGGGTGATGAGCTGAAATGCTGCAAATGTCATCAAGTCCTCCCTCCTTGCTGCTCCTTTAATAATTTTTACAAAGCTACTCTTCATGGTCGGTTTGTGTATGTCTTCAATGGTGGAGAATACTACAGACCAGTTGGTGAACACATGATGTATGAGTGTGAAAGCTGCTTCAACACGGCAGTCGGGGAACAAGAGAGAATGAAGAGAGAAGAAGAACTTCAGAAGAGAGAGGAGGAAAGAAGCCAGAACAGATGCTGCATATTTAGTAATATTAACCTTTCTTTTCTGAACAACAATTAACAGAGTTGGGACCAAGTCATTGTCTTGTAAGTCAAGTCTCAAGTAAATGCAGGCAAGTGCGAGTCAAGTCCAAAGACTGTATATATAAGGTCAAGTCTCAAGCTTTCACACTCGAAATTTCAAGTCATTTTGAGTCATTTTTTAAACATTGCAATTATGTGTTCAGTGTAAATCATAGACCATGTATTCTATTTGAAATCTGTATTTATCTCAACACTTGGTGAAACAAGTGCAACTGATCCTAGACATTGTACAAAGAGTAGTTCTGAACTTAGGCCTTTACATTTAACAGTTTTAATCAAACTTAGCTAACAAGAATATTCTTCCAATAAAGGGCACGCCTGTGTCGTGCTGTTTTACACCATCCAGAGATAGCCTGGCCTGCCAGACACGCCCTCTGTCAATTCTTCACAGAGAACTGGTCTGGTAACTCTCCTATTCAAATAACCCCACCCCCTGAGAGGTCAGGCCGAGCCAGTCAGCACTGAGCAGTGTACGTCACACACCGCGACGCTCAGTTTCTCATAAACAACGAAGATGGCGTCTGAAGCGGAGTTCGCTGCGGCTCTTTCATCTGTTCTAAATGACTTGGACATGTTTTTAAAACCACATCAAGAATTAGCGCTAATAGCCTTTCTTCTAAAGAAAGATGTTTGCATTGTGCTACCCACAGATGTATATACATAGATGCCTCGTGGGCTGGCGCTGCCGTAGTAGCCGGTCGCCATCTTAGATGAGCTGGCTAGTCCCGCCTCTCATGGTGCTCTCTGCCGGAGAGTTACCAGACCAGTTCTCTGTGAAGAATTGACAGAGGGCGTGTCTGGCAGGCCAGGCTAATCCAGAGCAGCTATAGGCACAGTATATGATAAATTATTACAATTAGCACTATTTATTTTTACCATTAATCTCTGGAAATATCTATCAAAATGTTGTTCAAAAAAATTTCCGTAAGTCGTACGTCCAGCCAATCATCTGGTGTGATGTCATCGGCAGGCGCAGGACCCCAAGCCGTTTTATACGTAGAAGGAAACATGGCATCTTATATGGCGTCCCCCAGAGACTATAGCCTTACACCATATGTTATATGTTACAAAAAAAATTATGTCCAGTCGTTGAAAAATATTGGCGGCTTTCTCTGATACGGAAGTTTCAACGCCTCCCTGGCCTCCCTCACCTTTCTCAACTTTACACTTTTTATTCAAACGTCCTTCGAAGTAAATCTTTAAGCTTAAACAATTGGTGTATTGAGACAGTTTTACTTATACTGCAGAAATAAATTTCCTGACAGGGTAATTCCAATATGACTCTTATGCCGCCTCCTGTCTAGGCGCTCAAGAGGGAGTAACACAGGAAAGTAAAATATAAGGAAATGAACAGAGGTTTTAGCAACAATTAAAATGTTTCTTACAACAAAGGTTCACTCAAATATAAGAGGCTCAGCAATGTACCAAACAAAAACAAGTGTCCTGTATCTAATACTAAGCAACTGATATTTAACCCACTGGGAGAAAACCAACCTGACTAAACACAAAATGCTGGATAAACCCACAACAGCAATTACAAAACAGGAAGGCGACTAAAGGTGCTCTTCTATCTCTAAAGCAGGAAAGTAAATTAAAACAAACATGAATGCCAGAACTGAAAAGTTTCATACTGGATCAAACACTAAAAAGGAACTAAATCTAAAGAAACTGCACACAAAACTAGCAATGTGTCCTTTGAGTCGACGCTTCGAAGCGTGTGTCGGGTATTCCAGGGGGATTTTTTGTGAAGTGCATATTGAGGCTTGTTTTGATTAGATGTAGTGATGTTTGAGGCCTTGCTGGCAGTTCGTACCACGTGACAATTCAGAAACTGGCTCGCCGGTTTGTGCGCAATCCTGTATAAATGGGGCAGCAAAAAACCACTGAGTCCCCCGTCACATTTTGTTGTGGAACTGTATTGCGTACTAGATATTGTATTAAAAACAGGGATGAGCGAGTACACCACTATCTGTTCAACCATCTAAATGATCTGTATCTGTCCTCGGAGTGGGCGGGACCTAAACTGGAATTGGGCGTGGTTTAACTGGAAGTGGGTGGGGCTTAAATGTACATTATTTTATGTCTGAAATTGATATGTATTGATCAGAAGTTGCTATATGTATTGTTTATTTGAACACTATTTACAGAGCAGCCTCAGAATTGAGATTCAATGTTTTTGATCACAATAGTAAAGGAACAAGTTTTTCAATAAACTCAGAACATGAATATTTAAGTGCATGAATGAATACAAATCAGGCTTTCTCATGCGATGAAGATATAACAGATGGTTATATAGAGATGTAGTATTGTAATGTGTTGGATCTCTACCTCTGCTTATTTTGGACTTGCAAAGCACATGGCTTTGGAGGGATCATTGTCACAAACAGTGAAGAGTCCCATACTGCAGAGGTCATTCTGGTTTTTGGTGGAGGAGGACCTCCATCACCAGATGCAATATTGGTCTCGGTGGGGGCAAGGTGGGTGCGTCCTGGTTCAGTGTCAGTTGAAGTACCCTCTGTAACACTCATTGTATAAGAGAGAGAAAGAGAAAGAGAGACAAAAAGAGAAATAGAGAAAGAGACAAAGAGAGAGAGAGGTTTTGTGTAGGGAGGGACAGGTGTTCTGTGTGATCACAGAGCCGTATCGAATCAGAATATTCCGATTGACATGTTTACATGAAGAATTTTTGATCTGATAGGGGTTCCCAAATTGGGGGTCGGGACCCACAAGGGGGTCCCCACAAGATTGCAGGGGGTCCCCACAATTTTGTGTTTGCTGAGGTTGTGAGGTTAGCATGATTTTATTTGTAAAAATTACATTTATAAAATCCCAATAACACACCCTACAGCAGGGGTGCCCAATCCTGGTCCTGGAGAACTACTATCCAGCACATTTTAGTTGTTTCTCTGCTCCAACACACTTGATTCAGTGGTTGAATCACCTGTGCAGCAGCTCTTCAAACTCTGCAGAAGCCTGTTAATTACCTGCTGATTGAAATCAGGTGTGTTTAAGCAGAGTTAAAACTAAGACATGCTGGATAGGAGCTCTCCAGGACCAGGATAGGGCAGGGGTGCCCAATCCTGGTCCTGGAGAGCTCCTATCCAGATTTGTATGGAAATGAAAGATTGCAGAGGGAGTTTTCCATGTTTTATAATGTGATCCTTGTGGGTAAATACCACATTCATACCTGTAAATGGAGAAACAGAAAGCCTTCCCTGAATGTATTGCAGAAGGAATTGAAGTCTACTGACATCACTGAAAGTTCTGGGAGACACAAACAAGGAAGCATACTCATTAAGCAAAGACATGGACAATTATTTGTTTTTTATAAAGGAATGCATGTTATGTTTGTTTTATTAAAGCCATATGTGTTCGTTGTTGGTTGTGTTTTGTTATTTTGAAGTATGTTCTCCCGGCGAGAGTTTGTATTTGTAGTTGTTAATAAAGTTAATATAAATAAATAAATAAATAACATCGCTGCAGGTGGGGGGCTCCTCCACTATGGAGCTGTCCGATGTGCTGAACTAACTGCTTTGCATATAGGAAGAAGGGAGGCGAACATAACACTCACCATTTTATTTTCACTTGCAGTATAATGTGTCTGCAGAGAGCCCTAAGGAACAACTCTGCCCTCTGTCTACCTCGGGGACTATTGCAAGTAAAAATAGAAAATCATTAAGATGATGATCTGATGAGGACATTATTCTCTGAAAACTAAATATGTACACAAGTTCTATTTAGTTTTATCAATATTATGTATCAGTTTTTATTTCCTTATTCTTTAAGTACTATGCTCTGTGTGTTTGGTTCTTACTTAGTTTATTATAAAATATGTAAAAATATACTGCAATTTAAAATTTACGTAAATTTGAGATGAATTAGATATTTTTAGTGAATATTCATGTAAATGTGCCATTTCTGAGTAAGTTTAGCATCCTTTTGCAGTTGAAAATGTTTCCAAATGTTTTCTATTAACACATTTATAAATTGAAAATTTTGAGCTGAATTGTATTTATGAGTGTTTCGCAGTGTTTGTTTTTGGTTTTTTATATGGTGCTAGTTGTAATTCTTTTGGAAAGAAATGATTACCATAGTTTTTGCTAAAAAACAATGCTTTGCTTAACCAAAAGCTATTTATTTTCATGAAAATACAAATACAGAGCTTTATTTTATAAATTGCAGGAGACAAAACAGCTTGGAAGCCGGTGTGTTTATCATGTGTTAAAAAACGAATGGGATTTAAGGGAATTAGAGTTAACAAGCTATTAACAGACACAACTTTACTATACTATGTACAACTATATAAAAACATGCTGGTAAATCCTATATTTTGTGTATGTCATCAACAGAGGAGAATATGCCAGTTAAACACACGATGCAAGTGTTACGCCTGCTTCTGCATTGTGGAGAGGATGAAAAGCAAAGAGTAATCAGAAGAGATGAACCAAAAGCAGTGTGTGTGTGTGTTTGTGTGTGTGTGCGTGTGTGTTTCAGTGTATAAAAAGAAAAGGCAAATTAGTTTCAGGTTGTTTTTTTAATTATTATTATTAAGTGTTCATTTGAGAATGCTGGAGGATGAAGAGCAAATATCAAAAGATGTGTATTTTAGTCCATCTTAACAAGACAGTTTTAATTGTGCAAAACATCTCATGCAAAACCTAAATGCAGATAAAAAATTAACATTTTTTAAGTTCACAAATGCCCAGCTCAGATTTTGTTTGGCATCACATCTTTGAATGTTTTATTTATTTATTTTTTTGTATTTGTGCATTTTTATATAAATACCTTCAATAACTCATCAAGCTCTTGTAGGATAATTGGTGATTATTTTTAATGAAAAATGATTTAAAGATTTTTTGTTTTGTTCAACATTAACTAAACAAATTGAGTATGATTCAGTTAAAAAAAAATATTTATTGTGTTGAGCTTACCTGAATGGGCCTATGTATACGTTATCAGTTCCATAAAGTGTAAAGAAAATACACCTTTTTTTGCCTTTACAGGCATCACTCAACATAGCAGGATGTCCTGTAGTTCTACATCTGGCCACTAGGGGGCATCCACCTGCTACTAATTTTTTTTTTTACCAGGTTTCCTTTGGAATCACAGCTGCTTTCAATCTTTTTCAGACACATTTGAGTTGACTTTCAGTTGGTTTTGAGCTTTTATGTAATCTGTTAATTAAACTAAGAAAACATTGAAGCCAGAGCAGATTAATCATAAAACAGACCAAGAAAAAGCTGCAGATAACAGACAAAACAAAACACAAAATGTGTTTATATATATACTGTATATATATGTCTATATGTCTATATACTCAAAGTTGTTTACAGTTATAGGTTACTATATGCTTCTGATAAAGTGGTGCAACAATGTTGCCTGTTTTCCTGTTAGGTAAAGAGTTTCTGGAGGTGGACCTAATCTGGTTTTATCCTGATTATTTTTCTGAGTCCAGCTGCACAGACGAAGCAGCAGCAACTCCAATTTCCATCCACTGTTTATTTAATAGGAGGAACAAAAGGCTTTTTGGATCAGAATGGCTGCTGTCAGTTTAAACGAGGGGTTCTCCTCCTTTGTGAAGGTTTTAATGTCTTGACCAAACCGGTGAGTCTCTTTTTATTGTTTATGATAATTTTCTGTGATACAGGCCTTTAGAGTTTTATTTGAATATTAAACATCCTTGAACTTTGCTGCACTTAAAAAAATCTGAGATCCAGGCTGCAAAGACTTGTAACTTTTTTTTTTTTACTTATAAAATAACATTTTCCCTTCTGTGGAATGCTAAGTATCCTAATCTTCCTAAATCCCCATCGCCCTTCTCACAGAAGGTTTTAATGACTTATTCTACACAGACTTGCTTGTTTTCCTTTATTGTTAGTATTTGATTTTAATACAATGTAACGTTTCTGGGCACATTAAAGCAAAATGATTCACTTTGTTCACATTTTGCTCCTGTGGCGTTAGGAGGTGGAAAAAAATTCTTAATTTATTCTAAAAAAAATAACTGCAATAAAACCATTTACCAGCAGTTATGTGAAAACATTTAATTACAAGTAAAATCAATAGTTCACATAAATAAAAAATGTAGATTTACATTATTAGAAATCAATCAGGATAAAGTGTTTGTTTCAGTCATTTCATTGCATTTAGTCATTCTGAACACACGTCCAGCTTTGAAAGGTAATCACACCTGTTGTTTTTTTATGTAACCTGTTTAATGATTTATTTCTAGTTTGTGTGAAATAATGAAAATGAATGTTTTGAGATTCACAGAAAAAATGGCATTCCATCACTGGATCATAATTAGATTTTTATAGTCCTAAAAGTTTAAAAGCCCTGCGTGGATTATTTACTTTGTCGTTTTTATACTTTTCTTTTTAAATTTTAATGAAGCAGCTAGATCTGAAAATATATTTAAATTTTTTTTTCCTCTATACGTTAGTGCCACACAAGTTTGTGTACTTATGTGTGTATTATTCCACAGTTAACAGTTGTGTTAATGTTTGCAGCAGCAGCAGGTCGATGATGGGTCGTAAGCTGGATCTGACTGGCCTGTCGGACAGCGAGGCCGCTCATGTGCTGCAGGTGGTTCAGAGAGACATGAGGCTCCGCAAGAAGGAGGAAGAGAGACTCAGGTGAGTTTTCACAAACATTTTTTTTATCAATTGTTATGTTATCAATTTATCATTGCCTTTGAATTTTCTCAGTCTCTGAAAATTAATGTTTAACTAACTTTTCAGTAACTAAAAGAAAATCTGCTTTAGTGAAGCCATGGATTGAATTTGAACAATAACTCTGAACAGAAAGAAAACAAGGTGACTTAATAAATGATGAATCAGTTATATTTAGTTGAGCATGCGTGTGCCTGCTCTGTCTTCTCAACCCCAAGTGAGTCGTGACGAATGGCTGCTCATACTGAGCCAGGATCCTCTGGAGGTTTCTTCCTGTTAAAATGGAGTTTTTCCTCTCCACTGTCGCTACATGCTTGCTTAGTATGAGGGTTGCTGAAAAGACACTGACACAGCAAGTCAGTGACTCGATGCAATCTGCTGGGTTCCTTATATAGGAAACTTTTAACTGATTGGCTTAATGAACTGAACTCAGTTGGAATGTTTTACTTTGTGAAGTGCCTTGAGACGACTCGTCGTGATTTGGCGCTATGTAAAAGACAGAAATAAATTTAAAAAAAGATGGAAAACATTGAATGAATTCTTCTTGGGAAAATCTGACATTATCTCAACTTATTATAAATGCAAAGGTATCCAAATTAAATATAACATAAAAAGCTAAGAAGTTATTTGCTATAACAAGGCTTCTTGAAAATAAACCGTAAAGTGTTGGAAGGCTTTACTATGAGGTATAACATGAGCTACACAGCTAACCATCCCAAAATCACCAGGTTCACTCCACCAGGTGTGTTTCTCACAGGTGTAAAACTGACTCATGTATGCACTAGAATGACCAACTCCACCATGATGTTTGATCTTTATTTCCTGGTTGAGGATTGGGATGCAAATCCAGAACAAGATCAGCTCACGAAAAGCAAACGGAAGAATATTTTAGGGACTTTGGGGTTCAACTCTTAAATTTAGCTGGTTCTTCTTCCACTGATGAACAATCCTTGAGCTCTTCCTCGTAGTAAAGGTGACGAATCAGGCTTTCCTTTGATGTGAGATTTGTTGCAAATAAGCAATTTTTACAATAAATATTTCAAAAAGCACAAAATATTTTACTAATGAAAAATATAATTAACTTAGACTGAATAGATTTTCTGACACAAAATAAATAAAAGTCAAATTATGACTGAATGAAATCAAAGATTATAAACTTTAAAGTAAACTAAACTATTGTTTCATTTTTAACTCGTAACTCTGGTTTATTGGAGGCTTTTAAAATTTCGGTAGGGGTTTCCTTTGCCGTGTTTCCTTTTCTGAACTATTCTCTGAAAACAGTGGACAGGAAGTGAAACACCTTCCTGTTGTACTGAGACCAGCTTCCTGCAGTAGAGCCCAGACAAAATATTATGGTAATTAGTGGGTTTGGACCAAGTCTGAGAGGAACAAAAGCAGGAAATGATTTAGCTGTTAAACCAGCACTCCTAATTTCAGAATAAGACACTTATGCAATTTCCCCGCGAGTCTCTGTGCTTTAATTAGAAAAGATTTACCTCTTGACATTTTAGGCTTTCAGCAATCAGAGAGTCCAGAAACAAAGAAATACACAATCAACATAATTTCCTCCTGATTTCAACAGCAAAAAGCCTTCATATCAAAAAGTGGCTCCATTAGTTGGGAAAGTCTTTGTTTGTTGTGGATTAAGGGAAAATGTGCCTGTTTGAAACACAACAGAGTAGACGGATCATAATGAGTTCAAACTAATAAAATCCTGTAAGTTCATTGTTGAAGTCACATTTCTCCTAAATAGTATATATATTTTTGTATTCTGTACCAACTATCATAAATTGTTCTAAGATAGATGAACACATTTCTGAAAATTTATTTTGTTCAGCTCAATTTTCAACATCAATATAAAATTTTGAGCAAAACGTTTTTCAGTGGTCATATAAAATCATTCAGAAAACTGCTGTGTTTACATGTGAACTCTTTATTTCCTTCGTTTCCACCCCTAGTTTAAAGCATTCTTATAAATTAGTGAATTTTTGCACGACGACAGATTTCTTGTCAATATCCAACATAAAACCATTGAATTTACTGCTTAAATTTTCATAATTGAATGTTTTCTTGTTTTTAAATCCTAAAACTGTCGAGCCACGGTGATTAGGTTCCAGGCCTGTGGCAGCAGCGTTCTTACTAATCTCCTTGTTCACCAGCATTAATGAGACATTCTGATATTTTAGTTGCTCAACTGTTTAAATACTTTCATAACAGTTCCTCTACTAGTGAAAAACTTAGTTTTTTCTTCAGTGTTATTAAAATTACTATAGTTGTTGTGGCTGTTCATAAAAACAGTGATAGATAGGATTAAAAGGGTTAGTATAAGACAGGAAGACATGGCCAAATATGGTCACTGATTCCATGAAAATGTAAAAATAGAGATAAGATGCAGCTCATTAGAAAATATTTAGGCTAGTAATTATTTTAATTATTACTGATATAGAATTAACAGTGATTCAATGCTTATATCTACTTTCATTTATTTCTGAGCAGTAGTTATTGTAGAGTCCAGATGTTCTTTAGTGCCCCCTGCTGTTCAACTGTAGCACTGCAAGATAAATTAACTCATCCTTTTATTAGCAAAAATTAAAATTCATGTTTAATCTTTCCGATTTAAATCTACATTCCCACAAAAATATATTCTATTTCAGCTTATCAACAAGAAAAATGTGTTTTGTGAGGGTTTTTGAATATTGAAGCAGGTCTATACTTGATGATCTGTTAGATGTGTGAAAATCAAGCTGCACATCTTATCATTTACACTTTAGATTATTGCTTTTCTAATGTGTATCTTTGCATTTCTCTCTGTGCTTCACTGTGTGTGAACGTCTCGCTGTCTCAGCCTGAGTGTACCTGAGAGTGTTGCGTCTCAGAGTTATTTATATCAAGCATTAAGCTGCAGTAATGGACGTGCTGCAGGAGCTGTTCTTGTATCAGACAGGAACACTGTTAAAGTTTTATTACCTGGGGATCAAAAGTTCAAAGGTAATTTTTGCACAGATAGAATACATTTCCTGAGCACTTTAACAAAAACTGGACTTTATGGATTAAAAAATGTTTTAATAAATATTTAATACTTTAATGTTGTGGAAATTTAAAGATTTTGAATCTGATCTGTTTAAATTCTAAAATTAAACAAAATGGTAGCTTGTTTCCATCTGAGGTTTCATCTTATCAGACCCAACCAGCTGTAATCAGGTATAAATGACTCACTGCTTCTTATTGAGCTGCTATACGTGCTTTTCATTTGGAAAAGGAAAAGTAGACTTGATGAGTTTGTAATTGAATAACTCCTGAAGCTTCTGATACTTAACTAATCTAAAGATCATTGTCTTCTATGAGTGCAATCTGCCTCCTAATTCCAATTCCATAATATTTCTAATAATCAGTCTTACAAGATGAATATTAGCAGCCTTACTGGGAGCATGAGAGGCGCTGACAATAGGCCTCATATCATTATTTGTTAATAATCATCTGAATAATTATATATTTTTGTGTAAAATTGATAAAATTGTTTGAATTGCATGAAGTCTTGATTCCAAACGTTTCATTTGTTGTTGTGTAAGATACAATAATAAAATGATAGGTGCATTATAGTATTAAATTACACAACATGAAAGACAATACAACACAAAACAATTGTAATTCATACTAGAAAGAGCATTTCAAGCCAAAATAATTCATGGATGATTAAATGCTGCTCAATGTGTTGTGCTGAAATTTACATCCTATTTAGCAAAAACTCTATAATAGTATGGAAACTGCTTGTAGTGCATTAATATCACCTGGGAGTCACGAATGCCAATGGCAGGAGGGAAAAACAACTCCTTATGAAACAGTAGTTGCAGTAAATCTTCAAATTGGTATGTTTTAACGATTGTTCAAATATTCAAACATCACAAAATAATGCATAACAATTAACAAGATGCAAAACAAGATACCATGCTTAATTGCTCAATTTAGTCAATTATTTTGGGCTGAACACCTTCCAGTTGTTGGCTTAATAAAGAATCGAAAAAAAGTCATCTTACATAATGAGAACATAGTGAGAGTCTCTGCCAAATTCCCATTTATTTTCATAGAAAAGCACTGAATTCTAAATCTTGATTAAACATCTTGATAAATTCACACCTTGGCTGTTAAAGTCACAACATGAGACTTGATTTGTATAATAATTACTTCAGCTTCAGAGCAACTTGACTATCAGAAGCAAAGTTAGAGAATTTGTGTGAAAACATATTTCTAAAGTTCACTGTTATGATGGAGTTTTGTTAAGCCTTCACAGAAGATGCTGATGCTGTTTGCCTTTTAGTCACGTTTATAAATGTCTTCCCTAAACTGATCTGACATGTTTTATTTTTTGCTCTAAAAGTCTTCACCAAATCAATCATCCATGTAGATTTCTCTAATCTTTAATGAATAAACGAACTAAAAGTAAGAGGTCAGTGTTTGTTATTCACTGTCCTCCATTAGTCGATGACCTTATCTGACTCTGTAAACCCACGACTGGTGAATTATACACAGTAACAAACTCTTCCTACACATTTTCATACAGATTAACATTTTCAAACCGTTCTAACACAGATGCAAACACATTCTTGTATTCTCCATCTCTCTGCCTCTAACCACCCTCTCCTCCCTGCCTCCCTCCCCTCCCCCTAGTGAACTGAAGCAGGAGCTGGATGAGGAGGGCATTCGCTGCCTCCTCCTGTCACGGCAGACTTGCTTTAACCAGCGTTGCTGCATCCGCTGCTGCTCGCCCTTCACCTTCCTGCTCAACCCAAAACGCCGATGCCGAGACTGCAGCTACAACGTGTGCAAGTCCTGCCGGGTCTACAACCAGCGGGACAAAGCCTGGCTCTGCTCCGCCTGCCAAAAGAGCAGGTAAGGTCGGTTTGTATGTCATCTTTAGAATGAGAGGCTGATAATGACATCAGAGGTTGTTAAAGATTTTGCTGCTGTTGACATTTTTGTTATACATGAGGTCCCATCTTTCTTTTGAAACATTAAACATCAGCTTGATGTGAAGCAACAGTTATTTGAGTCTTATTTCTCTGCACTCAGCACTAAACTTGACTGATCATCAGTTTAATTAGATTTTAGGTGACAAAAGAATTCAACAAATGAATGATTTAAAGTTTTGAAACTGGAGTTCTGTGGATTACTTATACTTACAGTTTTTTCGATTGCTAAAACGCGTTTGTCGAAACTGTACGTTTCTTTCAAAACTGCACACACAAAACCCCAAACCACACACAAATTGCTAAACCCTGGCATCCCTTTGCAAAACAACTCTGCCATCAAATCTTGTAACATGTTAACAAAATGGAACACGTGTTTTCATTTGGTAAACACAGCCATATTTTCACATGACACACACATACCATTCATTGAATAAACACAAGTAGCATTTGGCAGAACACTACTAAGCATGGAAAGAACACTGAAGAGCAAAACTGAAAACACAATTAGAGAAATGCAACACACTGAATCTATTACAATGCCCACTTCTCTCATAGACAAACATTAGACACACACAAATTTAGAGACAAAACACTTTATTTTTAACCCCCACCCCCTCTCCCATTCAAGCATTTTCATGGGGCATCATGCCTCCGGTCTATGTCTGGCCAGAGGGCCTCGTCAACATCACAGGCGATGTCCTCCCGGTCCAAACAGCGCTGGAAGTACCGCCTCGAGTGCCTCATGAAGCCCTGACAGGCCTCAAAGGCCACATCTCCACAAGCCTCCTCCATGGCTTGAAGCAGTGGGACCTGGCTCTGTGGATTCCTTTCGTACACCTTCCACCTCCAGGCTGAGAAAAACTCCTCAATGGGATTGAGGAAGGGGAATAAGGTGGAAGGTATAAGACCCGAAAGTTTGGAGATTTGAATATTTGTGTGTTGTTGATTGAAGCTTTGAGGATTTATGTGAGAAGTGTGTGTAAACCTGATAATTGTGTGCTGTGTTTTGACAGCAAGGTAATGTGAAATTGACATCAGAGTGTAAAGGAGGAAAATCAGAGTTCTAATATGATGAGGATATCTTGAGTAGTGATAAATTGGAACAGAAGTAGAGGTTGTGAAAATCGTGCCTCAATTTTGCTTTTTGAGTTTTAGCAATCGAAAAAAACTGTAATCGGTGTCTTACCTGCAGTAAATCGCAGTCAGAATTGGATTTTCAGATTTCTAAAGCGTGCAACATCTCAAAAACGTCCAAGCAGGACTCTCTAATGTAACCTTTAACACTCCAACACAATTACATCACTACCAGAGTCTGTGCAATTCTAGATGTTTATTTGAAACTAAAACCAGACATGCTGGACTGCAATCTGCAAAAAGGAAAAAACTTAATGTTATTGCACACCTGTCTGCAAAAAACACATTCATGTTATGATAAAATCAGTTACCTCAGATAAACTGCTGAAATGATAAAACATTCTGTCCCTCAGGTTGTTGAAGACTCAGTCACTCGAGTGGTTTTACACAAATGTGAAGAAACGCTTTAAGAGGTTCGGCAGTGCCAAA
This sequence comes from Aphyosemion australe, assembly GCA_006937985.1. Lineage (NCBI taxonomy): Eukaryota > Metazoa > Chordata > Actinopteri > Cyprinodontiformes > Nothobranchiidae > Aphyosemion > Aphyosemion australe. The sequence goes on along the minus strand of SSNS01000447.1, from coordinate 403,907 downwards.
GTGCTGAAGACTCTCTACAGGAAACACCTGGCAGAGCACAGTGCACTTTCAGAGCTCACAGGTAAGTTATTCCTTATTCAGGGAGTACTTCAAGGACCCTTCTTGTCTATTTTTTTTTTTGCTCACATGTAATATATTTTAACCTTTATAAACAGTCAAAGTGAGGAGACATGCTTTAGTTGTTTATGTAACAAAAAAGCATTCAGCAGATCTCCAGGGAGGTATTTGCAGTCAGAGCGAGGAGCTTTGCAGGAGGCGGCTAAGCTGAAAATCTATATTTTTATGCATCGGCATCTGTTCCAGTGTGTAGAACCAGTCGGGGACAAAGTCGTAGTGCATCGCTGCACCATTAGTCCCCAGTCTTTGACCCGATTGAACTGTATTTTAGAGAATTATGGGGTTTTTTGTGGAGAGTGCACATGCTGCAGATGATGCAGAGCTGTGGAACCAGTGGGAGGATGTGGGCTGACATCAGAACGCCCTTCCTCTGATTCTACATCACACTAGCCTGATCCTGTGTCTGATCAGCATAAAATGAAAATAAGAGCTGCATGACAGCATCTGCATTAATAAAGCTGGTATTAGAGCAGTTCTTATAGTTGGGTAAAAGACAAGCTGGTGGTTCAGAAACTCCCTAAGAGTAAAAAGCCAACAAACCTGAAAGTGTCACAGATATAAACCAATACCGTCAACCTTTACTGAATCTGATGTCACTACTTTCTCATTCAAATAAAAATAAAAAATAATTATAATAATAATTATAATAATTAATTTTATTATATATGCTTTTCAAGAGACTCAATGTCACCTTATAAAAACAAAATGGTATAAAACAAATAATATTAATTTTAATGATTCTAAAAGCACTTGTTGAAAAAGATGAAATGTTATGAAAACTTTGCATTATGATTATTGTGGGAAAAAAATTAAACCTTAGCATTGTGTAGAAAATATACCTAAACTATTTCTACAAACTGAAATTAATTCACAAACATTAAATCATTCAGAATTTCAGGGTTTTTCAGCTGTCCGAATAATTTAATGTTGAATTCTAATCATTTTACTGTCATACATTTTTTCTCACAGTTGGTAAACTGTTGGTAGTCTGCTGGATGAAAACAATTTTGCTACCAGGATGAGATTTGTTGTGTTCTTACAAGCTCATTATCACAATGACCTTCAGATGTTGAGTTTTATTTTTCTCAGTTAAGCATATGCATTTGCCCGGGGCTCTTATTGTGAAAGTTTATTAAACAAATGTGTCTGTTTGGTTAAAATGATGAATGATAAAGATGGTTCTAATCATTAACCTAAATAGCCTCATATTTTTGCAGTTTTGCCAATGCACACTCATCGTGTCCAGTTACAGAAATATTACAAACAACCCACAACAGATATAAACATAAAGATGATCAGAATAGACATATTCTCAACAAAATAATTAAAAATCATCATGCTCACATATAAAATAGCACTTCTTCCAGCTGTGTTTTCTGTAGTCTTATTCAGTTTGATTGCCACACAAATTTGTGACAAACTCAAAAAAAAAATAGTTTTAATGATAACTTTTCACAATAAAGTTGTGTGTTTTTAGGGGTGGTGACACTTAGCGTTTCTGACAACGAAGCAGGAAGTAAAGTAGAGCTCAAGGTTCTGATTTTGTGGCTGTGTCCAAATCTAGGTTGCGTGCTCATGAAGTCAGATTTTAAGACCAGTGACATCACAGCGCCGCAATGAAGACTGTCCAAATTCCAAGAATGCTCAGAATGCGGTCTTGAAATGCGTTCTTCTTTTCCCCGATTTTGAGAACGGGTGCGGTGTGGTCTCCTCACCTCCATAAATCCTGTGATGCACTGCAGGATTGATTTCTGTATACCGGCAACAATGGCAGAAGAAACGGGAGACGCAGCAGGAGCGCAGCAGTACAACTTTAAATGACAGTTTATTCAAATCTGACTGAACAAAAAGCAAGGTTGTGTTTTTAGGTGTTTCCCGTTTTCATTAGGCTGTAATGTGTTTTTGTATTCTTGTTCTTAGTTACAGTTCATAAAATTGATAAATCATAAAATAAAAAAGTTTAAAACATATGCAAGCTCCATTTCTGCAGCTTCTTCTTAGTGCGGTAGCAGTTGCTAGGTGACAGGAGGACATCTGCCGAAGTAGGGGCGGGACTATTATTTAAGGCTAGAATGTCCACATTCACAGCTGTTAACATCCGGTCTAACCGGTCACAGAACAACACGTTCTCCTGAGACCAATGAGGTCGGGTACTCATGAGCATGCAATCCCTGGATTTGGACACAGCCTCCGTGTCTCAAGCATCAAATGTTGCTGCAGCTCAGCTCCCTCTAGCGGGGACAGGAAATGGAAAAACAGGAAATGTCCTCTTAAATAAAACTGATTGCATAAATTGATGCCTTCAGGGTTTCACTAATTTTCAGCTGCTGTTTTGGTCAAAGGTGTTGTCCAGCTCTCTGTATTGATGCTGAATGAGGTCAAAAGCATTTAATTAGAACAACTTTCACCTGATTTAAATACAAATAATAAAATCTCCTGTTGACATTATTTAGCTTTCAGTGAATTAAAAGTGAAGCTCTTCCTGTATTTTTCAAACACACTAAACATCTCCATTTATTTAAGTGCTGTCTTTGGCCTTTGAAATGATTGGAAGTGACCCGATGTACCAGACTGTGCTTTAGAGCAGGAGCTGCTGCAGACAGCTCAGGTCACCTAATGCCTCACATGAGGACTCCCTAATGCACTTATGTAAGCACAAACGGCTGCATTGTTGCAGGAATATCAGAGTGATGTAAAAGAATAAAATAGGCTCAAAGGTAAAAAGTGTGTATAGTGTGACTGAAGTTTGCTTTGCAACTATCAGGATTTATCTTATCATTTACAGCCTTAGGCAAACTCTGCACCTTTATATCTGTAATTTATTAACTTTCGGAGTCGACCTACCTAAACTGGACTCCACCACAGCCGACCAACCTAAGAAAACAAAACAAAAAGTCTTAACTCGATCAATTTTATAAAAAATGAACTCAAATCTGGTGTCATGGTAGCTTATCATGAGTGTTAGCAGCTCACATTAGATCTTGCATTTCTTGTCTTTGAAAAGAAAATTATGGTGCCTTCCCATTGTACTTGGAAATTTGAAACTCAGAGTTTCCTGACCAGTTCAAACCTGAAAATCTGATATCCCCTCGTGCATGACAATTTCAAGTAGCTGCAAATATAAACATTTATTTACCCTTCTGTTTGAATTTCACTAATGTGGTGAGACACATGTTATTGTCCAATCTCTACCGGAGACCATGTTACATGCAATGGTAGCTGGCTTCATTACTGAACACAGCCTGTATCTAATCCTACTGGTTTTCTGACTGGTATGATGTTTTCATATTGAAATCCCAAAATTTCATAGTAAATAGAATGTTGTATTTGGGTTTGAAAAATTGATTGATTTTTTTTTGATTGATTATTTTTATTTCAAGCCACTTGCCGGTTGTGCACAACAATTGTAATAAGTCTATGTATATACATATTATATATATATATATATATATATATATATATATATATATATATATATATATATATACATACATACATACATGCATATACACACACACACATATAAACACAAATTCCATACAAATGTAAGATAGCTTGAAATGGAGTAGGATGAAGAAAATTTATTTACTCCCACCCCCCATTGCATTCCATATTCATTAGATTGCTTACATTAACAATGTCCTGAGATTCACCATATAATTTGTTTTGATCAAAATTTCAATTATTAATAGTTTACAGTACAGTAAGTGAGTTCAATTTCCATTTTCATACATCATGTACTTTGATCAGACCAGTTTTTTAAATGTTAATTTAAACTGAATAATATTTACACATTGTTTGAGCTGAGTTTCCAATTGGGTCCACATTTTGACACCACACACAGACACACAGAAGCTTTTTCTGGTAGTTCTTACTGCCTGGAATTTAAAGCTACCACAACCCCTCAGATTATAGCTCCTTACATTTTGTATTAATAGTTTTTGAATAGTGGAGGGTAAAATTTTTTTAGTAGCTTTATAAAGTATTTGTGCAGTATAAAAATCAACTAAATCAAAAAATTTTAATAGTTTGGACTGCAAAAATAAAATGTTAGTGTGATGAAAAAAAAATTTACTTTATGTATGACCCTTACAGCCCGTTTTTGGAGAATAAAGAGGGGTTGTAGTGAACTTTTATAGTTATTGCCCCAAATCTCTATACCGTATGTTAAGTATGGCAGCACTAATGAACAATACAGTAAGTGCAGTGCGTTATAATCTAAGAAATATTTGACTTTATTAATAATTGATACACTTTTAGAGACCTTACTTTGTATGTGATTGATGTGAGATTTCCAACTTACTTTATCGATAGTTATTCCTAAGAATTTAATCGTCGAAACAGACTCTAACACAACACCATCAATATTTATTACTCGTTCTAGTTTTTCTTTATGATTACCAAAAAACAATATTTTTGTTTTATCTAAATTGAGGGATAATTTATTATTATCCATCCATGTTTTTAATTTAAGTAATTCATTATTAATATTATTTATTAAATCACTAAGGTTCTCACTGGAATAAAAAATATTGGTATCATCTGCAAACAGAATTAATTTTAACAACTTGGATACATTAAAAATATCATTAATATACAAATTAAACAACTTTGGGCCTAGTATTGATCCCTGTGGTACCCCACAAGTAATGCTCAAACACCCTGATGTAAAGTTACCCATTTTCACGTATTGTTGCCTCTCTACTAAATAACTTTGAATCCAACTGAAAGCCACTCCACTAATTCCATATCTGTCTAATTTTTTGAGTAATATGTCGTGATTAATCGTATCAAAAGCTTTTTTTAAATCAATAAAAATTCCAGCCGCATATTTCTTTTTATCAAGACTATTTGTGATCTCTTCTACTATATCCAATATTGCCATAGTTGTAGATCTTGCTGACCTAAAACCGTACTGACTTTCATTAATTATATTGTATTTCTCTATAAAGTTGTCTAATCTGTTGTTATAAAGTTTCTCTAAAATTTTAGAAAACTGAGGTTTTTTAAATTAAACGGCTTTCTTTTCTTTTCAGCTTCAAAAATATTGTTGCTTGATATTTTTTATTTTATTTTAGTGTGGTTCACTAAAAAAACATTTTTAAATTATTCTGATTATAATCAGTCACTCTGAATTTTTCATGTAGGCTGAACATGAAAATAGTCTCCTACATCTATCTCCTGCATTAGCTTCTGATAGAAAATAGACGGTGAAAATCCTGACAGATCTACGTCACACTGTCACTTAACATTAATGGACTCACCCATCTTGACTCATGACAGGGAAGGCTGTTGTTGGTTTACCGTCCAGGAAACAGCAGAGAACGTCTCGACTAGTAGAAGCTAACTTTTAGCATTAGCAACTCCACCACATGGCAGAACTCCTCCAGGCTTGTGTTATTTGTGGAGATAAAACATCAACGTTGCAAAGCGAACAGAATCAGTGGTAGATTCATGTCGCTGTTAGCCAATCAGAGGTGAGATGTCCAAATATCAGGAAGTAGACTCCAGATCCTGCCATCTGAAGCTCAGCTGTGATGTGGCTCACTTCTAGTTCCTGAAAGAGGTGCATCTGAGCTTTTTTCCTCAGAGTACGACTTACAGGGCATTCATTCCTACTAGAGACACTGCAAATGTATTGATTAAACCAGTGTTTCACACCTTGAAATCAATGAAAAATGTAATATATAACAGTGAAATTACTCCACATGATGTGCCTTTATATCAGTCAAATCTTTCTTTTGACAAATTAAACAATGACTTAAATTTTTAAATCATAAATACACGTTAAAATAATGACTTAATTTTTTTAAATAGAACAAAGACTGAAGAAGTTTTTGTGTAAGAAATTTAGAAAATCTGTGTTTTAAGCCAAGGACTTCTGTTAAAAAAGGGTTAAATGGTTTTCTTTTAAACCAGCTCTGCCTCACACTCTTCTTCCTGGTTTTCAAAAACATTTTCTGATTCTCTCCCTGCTGGATTGGTTTAAAGTTGGGTGGAACCAAAGACTGTATATATAAACATGGAACCAACATGTGTGAGCTGATTGGCTCTCTGCACAGACACGTGGTTTATAGATAAAACTAATCTCTGTTCTGAATAAATGAAACTGGCAAATTATCATTCGCTGAAAGGCACAATGGAGCAGAAAGGAGATCAGCTGGACCGAGAGACCTTCTCATGTTCGATCTGTCTGGATCTCCTGAAGGATCCTGTGACTATTCCCTGTGGACACAGCTACTGCATGAACTGTATTAAAAGTTACTGGGATGTAGATGAGAAGAAAAGCTGCCACTGCCCTCAGTGCAGGCAGACGTTCATGCCGAGGCCCGTCCTGAGGAAGAACACCATGCTAGCTGTTATTGTGGAGCAGATGAAGAAGACTGGACTCCAGGCTGCTCCTGCTGATCACTGCTATGCTGGACCTGAAGATGTGGCCTGTGATGTCTGCACTGGAAGAAAACTAAAAGCCATCAAGTCCTGTTTAGTCTGTCTGGCCTCTTTTTGTGAGAAACACCTGCAGCCTCACTACGGTTCAGCTCCACTGAAGAAGCATAAACTAGTGGAGCCCTCCAAGAACCTCCAGGAGAACATCTGCTCCCATCACGATGAGGTGATGAAGATGTTCTGCCGTACCGATCAGCAGTGTGTCTGTATTCTCTGCTTAATGGAGGATCATAAAGGCCACGACACAGTCTCAGCTGTAACAGAAAGAGCAGAGAAGCAGAAGGAGCTGGAGGTCAGAAGAGAAGAAGCCCAGCAGGGCATACAGGACCGAGAGAAAGATGTGAAGCTGCTTCAACAGGAGAAGAAGTCCATCAGTCGCTCTGCTGATAAAGCAGTGGAGGACAGTGAGAAGATCTTCACTGAGATGATTTGTCTCATCCAGAAAAAAAGCTCAGAAGTGAAGCAGCAGATCAGATCTCAGCAGGAAGCTGAGCTGAGTCGGATCAACGAGCTTCAGGAGAAACTGGAGCAGGAGATCATTGATATGAGGAGGAAAGAAGCTGAGTTTAAGAAGGTCTCCGACACGAAGGATCACAACCAGTTTCTACGCAGCTACCCTTCTGCGTCAGCGTTCAGTGGTGCAACACAGTCCTCCAGCTTCTGTGTCCGTCCTCTGAGATACTTTGAGGATGTGAGATCAGCCGTGTCAGAGCTCAGAGTCAAACTAGAGGACGTCCTGAGGGACAACTGGACAAACATCTCATCAGCTGTCACTGAGGTGGATGTCTTACTGTCAGGACCAGAACCAAAGAGCAGAGCTGGACTGTTAAAATATTTTTCTGAAATCACACTGGATCCAAACACAGCACAAGTATATCTGTCACTATCAGAGGGGAACAGAAAAGTTACATTGATTATACATAGTATAGAGTTTAGAATTGATAAATACTCAGACAAGTTCACCAAATGGTGTCAGGTCCTGAGCAGAGAAAGTCTAACTGGTCGTTGCTACTGGGAGGTGGAGTGGACAGGGAAACAAGTTTGTATAGCAGTTACCTACAAGAACATCAGCAGAACAGGAGATGAGTCCAGGTTTGGATATAATGATAAATCTTGGGCTTTAGATTGTACCCAAAATGGTTATGTGTTTATGTACAACAACATCCAAACCTGCATCTCAGGTCCTGGTTCCTCCAGAGTCGGAGTGTTTCTGGATCACAAAGCAGGAATTCTGTCCTTCTACAACGTCTCTGAAACGACTCTCCTCCACAGAGTCCAGACCAGGTTCACTCAGCCGCTTCATGCTGGAGTTTGTCTTTGCTACTATGGAGACTGTTGAATTCTGTAAACTCAAATAGACTTTTTCCACTTCTGTTTTGCAAAACATTTTTTGTAACAAGAGGTTTGTGGATTATAGAAACTTCCAGGACCCTGTTTAAAACTGAAGTGTAACTGTTTTTGTTTGCTACAACTTTTAGAGACAATTTAAATTGTTTTCCTTTTAGTAACTTTGAATAAAATCTAATGAGAACTGAAACTAAATCATCTTGACTGTGGATTACTTGTGTGCTTTTGCATCCATCAATTAAATCATAGTTTTACCTCAATTTTCCAACTATGATTGTACTTTATTAATGTTTAATAACAAGAAGAAAAACATCTCAGCTTTAGCACGAGCCATTTCAAACAGAAAATAAATATAGAACATCATGAAAATCACATAATCTTTTGGATAATTCAAACTGGTGAGTTTTTACAATAAATCCAGTTCTAATTTGGAAACATTACAGTGATCAAGTTTCAGGAAGCAGGTTTAATCTCTGCAGACCTCCTGTGTCTCTTTATGTTTCCATCTGTGTGTTCAGAGGGCAGCGCCTGTGACGAGAGCATCTGCAATGAGGGCAGCGTCAGTGGGAGCGACTCAACCTTCTACAGGCAAACTGAAGGTGCACAACTTCACTTCACTGATGCTCATTTCTACTGTAAACATGGCTTTAATTGTTATAAACACATTAGTGTTAAAATGTTAAATAACTTCTGCATCTCCACAAGATAGAAATGCTCTGAACATAATGAAATAGAGCTTTTCTACACTCCTTGAATTTTTATCTTTAATTTCTTTTCTTTGAATAAACCAGAAAGTCAAGCATCAAATGTAACAAATGTTTCCGGTTGAGACAGCAGTGGAAAAATTAAGATAATCTTGGCAAAAAAAAAAAAGATAGATATTAATTGGTAAAAAGTTGCAGATAGGATATTACTTTATCTTGCAACAATTAATTCTGCTGATTTACATCGAACATTTTACTGCCTACAAGTCACTCAATTAGAATGTTATCACTCTATTCAATGGCCGTTATCAGTTATCATCCCAACTGAATTGTCCCAGACTGTCCCTCCTGTACTTCCTATAGGAGGCCAGAAGGTTATCAGTAGCATCAGAATCAGTTGTGTATGTGTGTGTGTGTGTGTGCGGGCATGCATGCATAAATGTGTCCGTGCAGTGTCTTCTGCCCTCACATCCCCTCCCTCTGCCAGTTCACTGCACTAACAAGATGAGTGCCTAAAAACACCTGAAGGAGCCTCCTGTTCTCAGGAACCAGAAAATGAAACCAATAACATATTTTACCTCCATCGTTTTTTCTACCTTATTAGATGAGTGGTATCTAAAGAATCACCACTCAGAATAATGAGAGATGTCTGTGTTTGTGTTCAGTGCACAGCCTGGAGGAGACGCTCACTGTGGCCATGCGGGTTGCAGAGGAGGCCGTAGAAGAAGCCATTTCTAAGGCTGAGTTTGACGCCTCAACTCAGGTTGTTTTTTGTTTTTTAGTCTAATTTGCTGCAGTAGCTTTAGCTATAGTTATGTTTTAATATTAAAAAAATATGTGATGCTGTATAATTTAGCACTGTAGTATCATACAAGTCACCTATTAGGATGGGCGGGGGGTGCTGAATAGGTTTCCTAATAGTTTTTTGTTTCTTTCCTCAGGAGAAGCAGGATGAAGCTCATTATCTGCGGGAGCACAGAGGAGAGCTCATCGAGGAGCTGGCCAAAACTATTGTGCAGAAAGTAAAAAGAGTATTAAATTGTGCATAACAGCAGAAGTTCCATTGTGTATAATAGACTTGATTTATTTTCTGTTTGAACTCAGTTTATAATACTCTAAAGCCATGGGAGGGTTCAAGCTAATCCTGCTCTCTGTGTGTAAGATCATCAGCAGGAGGAACGCTTTGGCTGAGATGAGGGCAGAATACGACCACGACTGGCCCTCAGAGCAGAACTCCGACCTTCATCCTCATCAGTCCAACTGTGATCAAGTCTCCCTGAAGCCAAATCTCTGGGTACAAAAATCTGAACCAAGTCAGAATTATTTATTATTATTGCTTTCTAGCCTTGGAAAGTCCCTCAGTTCTAACTTTAATAATAAAACAAAAGCGTTGAAGGCCTGAAATGCAAATATTGATAGATGTCAGTTGGTCAAAACATTATGACCACTAACGTGGAAAATAAATCCTTGTTATATTGTAGCACAATGTTCTGCTGGTTCTGTCTATTTCTACAGTCATGATAAATTTACTATTCACAGTAGCAGCTGATGTCTGATGTGTTTACCTGACCTCCAAACTCTCGATATCAGTTAGACAGCCTGTGGAAACTGATGGTGACCCACAGAGAGCCCTGAACGTATCAGACCTAAAGAAAAAAAACACAAAATACTGATAATGACGCCTCTAAAGCAGCTTAGACGTTGCTTATTTTTTTGTAAATGTCCTTAGTGCGCATTGCTGTTGCTTTTTCTTTGTGATTTAGGATTAAATCAGGGATTAAAGGCAGAAACTTGTGATGTGTTGAGTCTGTCAATTAAATAAGCTTTGATCAAAAGTTTGTGCTAACTGATTTATGCAGATTTGTATTTTTTGTACAGCAGAAGGATTATTTATCAGCACATACTGACCTCTAGTGGCTTAAATGATTTTTGATGTTAACAGAAATTTGTTTATTAGTTTTGATTTGTCCACTACCTCTCATCTCCATCCTCAGAGGTCCCATTCAGCCTTCACACTGGACGACTGCTCTTCTACTCCAGAGCAAACCTGCCCGACTGCATTAAAGAAGGAAGGCAGCGGGTTGGCCATGGCTGCGTGGAAGAGTGTAGATCGACTCGACAACTCTGGTAACAAGTTTTAACCTAGAATTATTTTAAACGATGCAATGTTTTTTTGAGTATTCTTTGTTTTTCTCCAGTACTGAAGAGTCCAGATGGGAACTGGATCGCTCTGCAGAGCGCCCAGCTGTCTCGCCCCAGCCTCCTCACTAAACGTAAGAGCCTGGTCTACAGCGCCTTGGAGAGGGAGTCCGGCGTGGTGTCAGCCTACGAAGGTCTGGACTCCGACAACGAAACCAAACCAGAGGCTGACAGCTCCTGGGGAGCCGTCCTCCAGGAGATCCACAGGAAGATGACAGACTCTAAGTTCACCTCACACGGGGACACCGTCACTCCTCTGGTGGGCCCCCAGGTCTGCAGAGATGATCCATTTTCAGACTCTGAGGGGAACTGGAAACCTAAAAAACCTCTGCTGGTTCTTCTAAAGAGGAAAGTGCCTGCAGAGATCAGGAAGCCTTCGTCATCTCGTAGGACCAGCATCATCGATGTGAACTTTAACCTCAACGGAGAAGGAGGGGAAAGGGAGGATCTGAAGGTGGCTGCTCAGCCAGAAACGAGAAAAATCAGGAAATCACGGAGGAAGAGGAGGAGTAAAAAAGAGCCCTCTTCTGTGTCGGTGAGAAAGAAGCAACATTTTAATGATTAGTCACTGAACCTACAGAACAGTTACAGGGAATAGCTTAAAAAGCAAAATATTACACTTTGTGCCTTAAACATAAAATTGTTTTCATGTATTTTTGTTTTTCTGACCAAATCTAAAAATGAACAAAACACACGACACAACAAATCCTTTTAATTAGATCATATATAAGAGAACAGAGTATTATAAATAGATTTTTATGCAACGACTGATCTAAAACCTCCATAAATGTTTACATAAATTAGTAATTAAAGCTAAACACGTTTATCTTTACAAATACTAAAATAATTGTGTGAATTCTTTTATTTTTACAGGATTTAAACAGAGAAAGTAGTCCTCTACATCCATCTGATGCTGGGACTCCTACCGCTCTCACCTCTGAAGCATCGACTCCTGAACCTTTCGACCCCGATGGCGACGTAACGGGAAATGAAACCAATCAGATTACTGAGGACTTTTCTTTGAATGTGCATCAGTCTGAAGGCAGAGTTTCTGACTTTGACACTAAAGAGCCAGATAAAGAGAGAAGTGATGGAGAAGCGAGCGTGAAGATGAGACAGATGGACTTGGGTGGAAGGACACCAGGTGAGGAAGAGGAAAGAAAAGATGAAGAGGTGAGATGCAGTTTGTACAGACTCGTTTCACAGTCCAGCCTCACGTACTTCTCTTCTACTGAAGATGATTTGGACAGAGTTGGACAAAGTGAAGGAGAAGGAGACACGGAGGAGGAGCAGAAGTCAGAGAGACGCTCTTATAGACTTTGTCAGTTGGAAAAACGAGTCCAAGCGACGCAGTTCTCCTCCACTGAGGACGAGCTGGACAGAATGGGTGTTGAAGAGGAGGAGAACAAGGAAGATCTAGCCGTTAAATTGTGCCGATTAGCTAATAAAGTTAATGCCTCCCAGTTTTCTTCTACTGAGGATGAGTTGGACAGAGTGGGAAGAGGAGAGGATGAAGAGGAGGCGATGGACGAGGAGACGCTGTGGAAGCTGCAGCCAGACAAAACTCAGCTGCGAGATTTGGTCAGTTTGGTCAGAGCCTCGCAGTTTTCCTCCACTGAGGATGAGCTGGACAGAATCGGAGAGAAGGAAGGAGAAATGGAGCAGGAGGTAAACGAGAGAGGAGTCGGGAGTGAGATGGAGCTGTGGGAGGTGGGAGAATCCATGGGGGACATCGACATGAAGATGTTTGATTTGAGAGATGAAACCGAGGAAATGAGAGAGCAGAAAAGTGATGAAAATAAAAGTGAGGATGTTTTGAATGATGAAACAGATGTAAAGAGAGGTAGAAATCTCCTGGAGGAGAGAGTAACGGAGAATATGAATGCTGGAAATGAGCAATTATGTGACAAAGATCTGGAAGTCTTTAAACCTGAGAAAGTTTTGGAGCCAGAGCAAAGTCACTTAAAAACAAGAATGTATGCTGAGAGGAGAGAACGTGAGTTAAAAAGTGAACCAGAGACTGAGCCAGGAGCAGAAAGGAAAGATGAAAAGGAAGAGTTACTAAACGAAAGCAACGAGAGTGAGAGACAATGGGAATTGGCATCAAGAAGTGATGAAGAAGACTTAGAATTTGACAGAATAATCAGCAGCATGTTGATGATGACTCTGGAGGACATGCAGGTGGAAACGATGAAGGACACAGATGGAGAAAGTGATGGAAGACTAGAGGAGGTAGAGAATGACAGAGAGCGGGAGAGCGGACCATTGGAACAAAGGAAAGATGCTTCAGACGAGAGGACAAATAAAATCCTCTCTAATCAACAGACTAGAGATGTTAGAAGTGAAAACATGGAGGAAGGAGGACAGAAATGTTTGATTAAAGAGAAAATCAAAGACTCGAAGCAGACAGGTCCAGAGTCTGACGAGACGAGAGGGGATGGAGACCTGACGGAGATGGATGCAGCAAATGAAAACATTAAAGACGTGGAGCAGAGCAGCTCTCCTCCTCATGGAGGTTTTCTGTCACCGGAGGAGATTCAGAACGTAGGTGATCCTGATCTGATGATAAACGTCTGTTCTCACTAACATCTCCTGTCTGTGATCTGATCCACTAATTCTTTAAAATAACTCCTTGATGACTCTCGCTTCCACTCTGTTGTGTTTTCCTCTTATTTGTCTGTGCCTGATAACCTGTAGGATAGAGACATGGAGCTTTATCAAACTATACAGTTAATATCACCTCTTCTGGAGCAGGTGAGTTTTATCATTTAACACTTAAAACATTTAAACCTGACAGAACTGTTCCAGCCCACAAAGCATCAAATAAGAGAATTAAATGAACTTTTTCTCACACACATCTACTTGTCTGTGTTTATAAATGATAGAAATATTCTGCAGCGTCTCTGCGCAGCATCACCACTGAGGTGTTGAAGGTTCTGAACGCCACTGAGGAGCTGCTGCAGGGAGTGGACGGACAAACCCAAACCCGACATCCTTCCGTCTCACTGCCACCAAACACGGACCCCAAAAAACTGGACCAGCAGTTCTCGAGACTGGAGGAAAATGTAAGTTCATGCAACTAAAAAGGACACAGAGTTCTCTGGTGTTAAATTACTGTTTGTTTTATTTGCAGAGATTTTGTGTGAACTTTAACTTTTTATCTGCAGGTGTACGTTGCAGCGGGTTCAGTGTACGGTCTGGAGTCAGAGCTCAGTGATCTGGAGGAGTGCGCCAGAGGAATCTGCAGCTCCACGTCCGACACGGAGCTGACCTTCCTGGAGGAGCAGGTGGCATCAGCCGCTGCTCGAGTTCAGCAGTCAGAGCTCCAGGTCAGCTGGAGGACAGGATGTGGTGTTTTCACAGATTCTGATCATTATTGACCTGTAGTAATTTGCTAAATCAAGAAACGATCTAAGGAGGAATAATTGATTTGATGCAAAAGTAAAAGTCAACTCAAACATCTGACGGTTCAGTGTATTTAGGTCATGTTGCTGTTTCTGCTGTAGATAGGCAACATCTCTGCAAGAATTGCTGCTTTGAAGAGTGCCGGCCTCAACGTGGACCCTCAGCCACGCGTCACTAAAGCCAGGACCTCGTCATTTACGGTGCTACACGTGCTACATGAACACATGAATGCAGCCTAAAAACCAGGAGCAGCAAAATGAATTTCATACCAAAATATGTTCTACATGCTTGTTGTTGCAGCCTTTAACTCTGGACTCCTCGAGACACACGAGAAGAAGATTACCTGCCCCGCCGGTGAAAGGTAAGAACCTACGTACTCACTAGGATTGTGTTTATATATTGGTCTGCTGTTAGATAGGGAAATAAAAATATACCAACAAAAGATGATGCTCAAACCTTCACTTTAATTAAAAAATATTTTCATGGCATTATTTTATTACTTTATAAATTTTAGGACAGTAAAATATATGAACTAAAACTGAGTATTTTAGTGCTTCTGTGAGATGATCTCTATGAGAAGTACACCATTGTTTGTGTTTACTCCAAAAAGGATAACTATTTAAGGATGAAGAACTCTGATCACGTGAACACAGATCTTATTATACATGGATGCAGCGTGTTCAGGGCTTCACTTGATGCTCTTATTTTGACATATCATACTGTAGAGTTTAATTGCTTAGCTCAAACCTCGAGTTATGGATTCAAACATGTTGTATGTTTTTATTTTTATTATTTCAGAAGACAAAGAAGCCTAACCCAAGGACCTGATGCAGTCCCTCCACCCCAGCAGTGCCTTCACTAGTCAGACTCGGTTTGCCTTAATTAAAACTAAACGCGCCTCAAAAGCTCAGCAGAAATAACAAACTCTTGTTAAATCGTTCACCAGATGATTTGGTAGAGATAAGAAAACAAATTCAAATTTTACAACAATTATATAAAAATTTGTTTTAATCTGAATATTTTTTAGATTTCTTTTTATCACTGTACACATTTAACAGCAATAGGAGCAGCTACTGAATAAAACTATGGATGATAGCTCAGTTACACCAGCATAAGAGCTTCTGTAGTTTGTTACAGAATTAAAATGTAAAACATTTGTATTTTTCTGAAGCTGCGGTGTGGTTTTTTTATTTAATGTTCTCTGGCTTTAAAAGCACAAAACTGCTGATAAAATGAGAGTTGTACAAACTGTTGCTGAGTGGGAATGCTTCTCCGAGATAAACAGGACTGGAAACGCTGCAGCCTCATCAGAGGAAGGTGGAGTTACTCAGGAATTCAGCCTGTATTTTTCAGACCAGGAAATGGCACTCAAACATGACATTCCTCTTTGTGAAGAGAGCATGGAGGAGGACAGCTTAGGGGGAAAATAAAGGCCGTCTTTGAGGGGAGAAGTTTGAAAACATCCTGCAGAATCTTCTGCTCTGCACGAGCCTCCAGTAATCCACCTGAGCACAACCAGCAGGTGTATTTGATGCTTTTGTGTTTCTAAAAGCTCTTCTTTTAAATCCTGAAGTGAACTTGTGCTTCAGCTAGAAGAGGAGAACTCAGATGGAACCAGCAGTTCTGGTCAGGAGGTCTCAGAGCCGAGGAAGCGCTCCCTTTGATCAGGAACCGTAAACCCTTCTTTCTGCTCGCTTTCCCTTCTGTCCAGCATGATAAAAGATTGTTTGAGGTCGATGACGACGGAGCCCTCTCTGTCCTGACCGGGAGGCTCCACCTCAGCGTAAGATGGCCGACTGGAGCCTCGTCTGAACTTCAGGATCGGCCAGTGGGTCGGGCGCCGCTGTGGGGGAGAAAACGGATAATTTAAACTCTTAACGGTCCAACTTTAATTACAGAATGATGTGCCGTTCTCTTATGAAATGGACTTTTATCTCTGGTGTTTGTTTTACTCCAACACTTGTAAGAAAGTCAGAAACCTGGAATTTACACATATCTGATGACATAAACAGTCAAACAATGAATTACGCTTCAAAAAAAGGGTAAATTTATGTATTTTCCTAATACTTTTATAGACTATTAATGTTTGGGTTAAACTTTAAAAAATATTTCTTAGTTTTTTCTCATTTATAATAAAGTAATTAGAATAATTTGTAGTGACGCAGCTAAATTAGATAATTGCATTTAAAGTTTTACATGTCAAATGTAAAGAAAATACCATCAAAATTGATGACTTCAAAAGTCCTCATCTCACTACTGTCTAAGAAATTGGGTTAAATTATTTTTTTAAATATTTGATTTTTCATTTTTAACACATTAATCATCTAAAGAATAACCGTGGCTCAAAGTTAAACTCAAGCATCAACAGCTGTTTTTTTTTGGATACTTATGAATTTGTGGCGTTTAACTACTGATCTGAAACTAATATTACTTTTCAGACATTTTAATTTTAATAAGAGTAAAAATTATAGTTTTATTTGAGTTTTGTGTCCATTGGTGGTGAGGAAGAAGAACTTTAAGGAGCTTAGTAAGACTCACCTCCATGAGGAAGATGCTGGCACTCGACGTGGGGTGCTTGTACATGTAGATGGACAGGAAGACGGCTGCTACCATGACGACCATCACCATGACGATGATGCACGACAGTAGACCAACCTGCAGCCCCTCGTCACGTCCTCCTTTACGCTCTGCATCTGTTGTGCAGAGGTGAGTCTCGAATTATTCATTAATGCAAATATTGAAAGTACATTGAACCTATACTGTTACTGAAATTACAAAAATCTCTTTTTTTTATTTTCCATAACTGCAGTGATTTTATTGTCTAAAATGTTCTATTTAACCTACGAATTTCTGTTGTCTCTCAGGTTTTCTTGGCTACTTAAATACTCTAAATGTAAAATATGCATTAGGAAAAAATTCAAAAGACAAAATCAGGCCTGCCTCTCCAGGCTGGTGCTTACATCAGCAGCTGTACACATTCTGCAGTAATTACCGTGGTGCTGCATACGCTCAGCTAGGAGCTAACGGAAGGCTGGGAAATATCTCCTGCGCCCAAACCCAGACCTATAAGGAGTTCTAAGGGTCCATATTTAAATAAAAATAATCAAATGCAAGTTAAAGAGTGAGCTACCTTCTGCAGAAGTGCTGGTTAAGTGTTGTGCAGTTGATTTGTTTTTATGTGACGACAGATCGATGGTGGAAGTCTTGCTCAGAGGGGTGGAGGCCATGTTGGAGCTCGCCGTGGCCATGAGGAGAGTGGAAGTGTGTGTCGGGTGGTGTGACGAGGTGTTTCTGACTTCAAGGGGGCATCGTGGATCTCGTTTCTGGAGAATGATCAAATGAATCAGATCCAGTGTTGAGAAAAACGACACAGAGTCAATGAAAAGACAAAAATAAGAACCTCTTCTGGACAACCGGAGTCGACCCATTCCTGCCGATGGCGATCAAAGCCGCTGGAGCACCTGAGAAAAGAATAAAAGGTCAGTTTGGTTACAAAACACAGAGCCTACTCTACTCTGAGTTTGAATCATTCTCAAAATATTTTTATGTACAAGATTATTGCAGGTATTTGGTGACTTTCACATACATTCATGATGCTGCAGAGTTGCTGATCTGATTCAGCAAGAGACAAAGCAGCAATCTCAATGAGAGCACGTGTTACAGCAGGAAAAGGCCTTTTATATTTCATATGCGTGTTAAAGCATTCATCACATCTCTGTCTAGTCTAGACAGATTGAAATAATGTTCTAATATCCTATATAACATCTCAAGTCTTCATGCGTGTGCTGTCTGAAAGCGTTTCCACCTTCCTAGCCGACGGCACCAGCTGCAGTTAAAGCCGATCTGAGAGAAGACACATGGGCCACAGCTGGAGAACTGCTGACACGCTGAGAAGAAAGAAAAAGGAGGAGAGTGAGGAGGAAGAAGCTACATATGGTTAATAAAACTAGAATAAAGCGTACTGGGGAGTGGGAGCATCTCCGCCGCTGTAGAGCTGGAGATCTTTGACTTCAGGATGTCGACCCTGTGATACTCGTAGACGGTTCTGCGGCGGACATCTACAGCATGTGAAGAAAGGAGTTATTTAATTTAAAACAGTAGAAATGAATGGGTGAACAATACATTCTGGGTTATTTAAAATATTATTTCAGCTGTTATGAGTCTGGTTAAATTGCAAAATTTTGCTGGTTTTGTTTCAATTCTGAAAATATCCAAATGTATTTTTTGTAAATTTACTGTTTTAAAGGTTGAATATGACTAAAATAAATTTTACTTATGACAGTTTGTATATGAGTCTTAAATGAGAGAGTAGGCTCTAACCAGATATTTAAGTGAGTCAGAACCTTTCATCAGAGACAGGTCAGTAAAATGTAGATTTAAATTACCAATAGAAGTAGAGGAAATATGTCTCCAACATAAAATAAGATTTTGATTTATTTAAAAGCAGCTTATTGGAAGCTAGCCAGTATTGAACGCTGTTAAAATTATGCTGAAGAGACGTCCATTATGCTTGGTTTTGTGCAGTATAAGACTGTCATCAGCATATAAATGAATAGAACAGGAACAGTACAGAGGCATATCATTAATAAAATTTAAAAATAAGTGAGGCCCAAGGGAAGAACCTTGAGGAACATCTCTCACAACTCCCCATTGTCTTAACTGGCACTCGTTAAAAACAGTGATTTGAGAACGGTTGTGAAGGAATGAATTAAACCAGAGTAAAGGGGTCCTAGATAAGCCAAAAGAATATAATTTGTCAAGGAGCAAATAATGATCAACCAAATCAATGCTATCATCAAACACCTGAGCTGTTTAGAGTGCTTTTTCATCACAACTACCCATCATGCATTGCAACAAAAATACTTTTCTTTATTGACAAAGGGATAAAACACATGTTGCATTGGTTAGTGTAATGATCCAAAAAGCCATATAAGATTAGGAGGAAGTTTTCACAGGATAAATCAGCCTCTTACTGGGAATCTGTTCTATCTCGTGAACGACCACAAAGGCGTCCGACAGGCCAACTTTGACGGGGTGGTTCTCAGAGCTGATGTCATTGATGTCCAAAGGAATCTAAAGTAGGAGAAACTCTTGTGAGAACACCAACTTCATGCTTTAAAGAGTAAAAAGACAAAATGCACCTCTTTGTAGGCAAAGAATATGCGTCCATCACTGTGCAAAGTGGTCTGGAAGGTGAACGGTCCCACATCGACACTGTCCTGCAGGTAGATTTGGTTCCACTGAACCACCAGAGCCGTTCCTGAGGAGAGGATTTAAAGAGTCAAGTACGACTACTTTCTTCCTCCACATCTGTAAATATGACCTACCGTTGTCACGGTACAACACAGTCGAGTTTTTAGACAGACTCGGGTCAAAATTGGCCATGAGAGGAGCGATGTACTGAGTAGCTGTGAGCATCTGGTGGATAATGTCTCCAGTGTAAATAAAACCTGGAGGAGGAGGACATAAGGGAGCTCCATCAGTAATTTATAACCAAGTTTCCTTTTATGGTAGGCCTATTCATGTTTGCAGATTTCTGTTCAGATTTAACCAAACTAATATTTAGATTTAAACATCTGAACTTCTCAAAGCTTCATATTAACAGAAGTGTTCAGAACTCACCTCCAGTAGCAACGATGATTTCCTTCAGAAGGTGACCGTAGAACGGAAAGCCGAAGGAAACGTTCACTCTCTGGGAAGATAAATGTAAAAATCAAATGTTCTCTCCACAATAAATGGCTAAAATATTAAATATGTGTTTCATCTTTCATCATAACTGAAATGAAACAATCTAAGTAAAAAAATTGCAGAGATATAAAACTTTTTTAAACAAAACCTTGCACACGGACACAGTCGTGTATGTTTTTATAAAATTTGAGCAAATATTTTGGTCTCAAAATGTAATTTCCATTAACAGAGAATGAAGCATGTGAGAGATGGACACAGACCTGGACTAGACTAGAACACCTAGAGCTTTTCTGACTCTGGATCTGTCATAACGTAAACCAGCCTTAAACAAGGCTGCTTTAAAAGGATGCTTTCATGTTGGAAGACTGAGGTTCAATCCCAGAAAAAATAATTCAATAGAGTTTACATGGATTTTAACAACACAAAGGGCTTTAAAATTTATTCACATCAAAGATGTATGTAGCTGAGTCTGTAAGGTGTTTGCTTGGTGTGCAGCAGGGTTCAATTCTAGGTGTAGCAAGTTGTTTTAGAACTTATGTGAATTCTTGACAACATCAAAAACTCTTAAATAGAAGGAAGACGCATCTGCTTGTGTGGCTTAGTCTGTTACATATAAGACTTGTAGTCTGGCAGGTGTGAGTTCAAGTCTCATCAATGACTGATCAGCCTTTTATTACAAACAACAACAAGTTAAAATGTCCCACCAGAACACTTCTGAGGGTGAAGGGTGATGGTGGTGAAGTGGGATTCTTTGGGTTCATAAGTCGCCAGTGGCGCAGCTACTGGTTTTAATTCCATGGGGCGTGTCCAGGGAGTGGCCTGGTGGCACATGCCACCCTTAAGATTTGATGTGCCACCCCATTGAGCTCCATTTAAATTAACTTTACATTATAATGATGAGAACAAATAGCAGTTTCCCTAGTTGTCTGTTCAGTTACAGATCTATGTTGTGCGTGACCCGGAAGTGGGTGCGGGAGCGGGACAAGAAGCAGTTCCGGGGTTAACTCGGGTTCCCAGCGAGACATGTAATAAATTCAAGCTTGTCTATATAAAACGCCGTCTCTTCAAGATACTAAAGTGTGTCATTATTGAAGAACCCACACACTAAACATTACATACATTGTCCACTAAAGTCTTGGGATTATAAACCTCAACCAGTAGTTGGCAGCATTATTGTTAGTCTTTATTATTTTTTCATATTGACAGAATTAGTATTTAGTTTCCGGTTCCATTTCCACTCCACTCCAGTTGGTGGCGATAATGCACCAAGAAGCTTGAAGAAGAAGAAAAATTGGTCATGGCACAATGTGAAGCTCGAAAATTCACTAGAATGAAAAAAAAAAGAATGATTTTGTGAAGGATTACACCCCCTCCCTCAAAAATAAAGAAAATAAAAGAAAAAAGCATAACTATAGGTTATTTTAGTAGTACAAGTCTCATGTCTAACAGACTGACCTACATACTGTCTATCTTAGAGTATTTGATGTTGTCAGAATTCACATAATTTCAAAAATGAATTGCATTACCTGGAACTGAACCTTCGACACACCAGGGCAGCACCTGACACACTCAGCTACATGAGAAGCTGTTGAGAATAATTTTTAGAACTTTTTATGTTGTCAAAATCCAAGTCAATTTCAAAATGAGCCATTTGTTCTGGGATTGAACCCTTAATCTGCTGCTTACCAATACAACATCTAACAAACTGAGCTATTCAAGCTGATAATGTTAACTTTGTTCTTGGGTTTCAAGTCTAAAACGACTTCTTCCACCTGGGATTGAACCCTGAAGCTTCTCCACACCACCCCAGTGGGAGCTGTCAGACAAACATGGAGTCTTATTGTGTCCTGAAAGAAGAAGATTGTGAAATAAAAGTATTTGTCTTCTCTCACAGCATCTCACTGGTGGTTTGCTGATAAAACTTCCTGAAACTCTTAACTATATAAAGATTTGTGTACACTGAATTTAAAATTGTGGTAAAAATACTCCAAGTACTACTCTGTACATTTTGCAGGGAATTTTTCCTGAATTGACAAACTTAACATAAATTGATCAAATCTGATTGCCTCATTCATACAGACCGGTGTCATACCTCTGCATGTCTGTGTGAGTTGGACAGAAAGCTGAGGACCTTCCACTGCCCCCCCTCCATCTCTGTGATGTTCACCCACAGCTGTCTAGCTGCAGCATCTCCAGGACCGTGGACTTTAGACGTGTAATAGATGTGATCAACATCCTTAAATCGTAAACGAACAAAGAAAACTACTTCATCAAGGATCTTGTAAGAAGAAAAAACACCGAGTCAAATCTTAAATTTTGTTTAATTTGATTGACTTTAAATCTTACAACAATCTGTCTAGAGTTATCGCGTCCTTCCTCTGTATGGAAGTCAGGATTTGACACTTCTGGTTGGCGTTGATCCCTGTACTGGCCCCTCTGATCTGAAACCCAAACAGAGTCCCCTGTCCCGGGTCGAGACGCCCACCTCCACTCCCTGGTCTGCTGAGACTGAGCGACTAAATGCAACCTTCTCTCTGTGTGGAAAAAAAGATCTAAGTTAAGATATGTTTAAAAAATGACACCATAAACTAGTAGTGCATGGTGATAACTGTATATATTCCTGCAAAAGTGGTTTATCAGTGCAGCTTGGAGATCCTGAGACATAAACATCTTCCCACCATGCAGCAGGTCATGACCCCTCAGCAGGTGCCATGTGGTAAACATGCGTGGCCGTCCCTGCCCACCATTCACAAGTTTCTGAATCGCAGTTTCTCTTCACAGTGGAGGGTGAAAGCATGCTTCACATTCTTCACACCAGCAGCTCCGGGAGCAGAAATGTGAGGCCAGTGTCGTGTCTATAAACCAGTCCTTCAGTGGTTCATGCTGGCTGTTTAAACCATCAAACCTGTGAGGTTCAACTATGATGCTGCTCTGCAACAACAGATCTGGAGACAGCCATGCATTTAACAGTAATAAATGTCAATAAATAGTCAATAAAAATAAGTCTGACTTATCAAATAGCTTAGATATTGGTGTAACCTTCCTCCAAGAAATAAATAACCCACCAAGCTGCCAAAGGCAGCACACCTGATTTTGATTAAAAGCATCAAATTTCAAATTAAAAACATCCACCTGCTTGTTTGGAGGCATCAACACACACACACACACACACACACACACACACACACACACACACACACACACACACACACACACACACACACACACACACACACACACACAGAGAGAGAGAGAGAGAGAGAGAGAGACACACACACACAGAGAGAGAGAGATTTGTTGAAAAATGAAGATGAAGATTTTGCCCATATCAGTACAACTCTTACAAGAGTTTCAAATTTTTGCTCCTGAATACTTCTTGTTTAACTCAATAAAAAACAATTATTATTATTATTATTATTATTATTATTATTATTATTATTAACTTTATTTGTATAGAGCCTTTAAACAAAGCACTGTACAGTATAAAAGATAAAAAAACAGTACCCCAGTATAAAAACAACAGCATCAGCTATAAACAAAAAAGTACACATAAGCAATAAAATCAAAGATAAAATAACAACAAGCTAAAACAGGACATTTAAGTACAAATGTGTGTGCAATTATTATTAATACAATTTAAACAATCACATCAAAGTTGTTAATAATTGTAATAACACTTACCAGTGGAGAATGTCGTTAAAATCTGGTGAACCAAGAACAAACTAGTTATGAGGTGAACAGTCTTAATCCCCATCCCTTCGCAAAGCTCCTAAACGAGACCAAACTCATGAGGATCAATTAAAGTTTGCGCCACAAGCCGGATTAATTAATCCATGTTTACTTTTGATTAAAAAACGAGAAACAATAAAACAATTCAACCATGTTAGCATTACTGTTTTAAAAAGCTATTTTAAACTTTAAACGATCGATTTGTCCGCAGATCTGATGAGCGTCACTTTAGTTCTGCGCACCGAGGCGCGTCTGCTGATCCAATCCAGACGCGTGATGCGTTCAGGTGCTGTCGTAATTATTACGACGCGTGTAAACTTTGATCGCTACACTTGTAAAAACAAAATAAATGTAAGATTAAATAACACATGAGCCTCAGCTGTCACACACGCTAATTTTATGTCATAATTTTTAACTGTGTAGTCAGATAAAAGACATCCAGCTGAATGCTTTAGAAGTTCTAATTGTAATTCTAAATATTCCCACTAGAGGGCAATAAAGCGACAAGAGAATTATTTTGAATATTACTGTATATTTCTGAAAGACAGGCAGAATGACGCTGATGACTATTAACAAAATAATGAAAAGCTGCTAAAAAGAGCAGGGATATAATGTAAACACCTAGAGGGGTTATTGGGAGCAGTGATGGTTATAAAGTCTAATGGTAAATAATTGTGTTTTGTAGAGAAGTGAAAAGTTCACCTGATTTCCCTAAAAACTTCAATGGGATTGTAAATTTGCAATGTCATTAAATAATCTCACATGGGTGTCTTTCAAAAAGCTAAAAATCATCGTTGCTCATTTAAAAGTCACCAGTTTGTTTAATTAAATGTTATGTTGTATTTTGTACAATTGGATTATGACAGCCTGAATTAGGTTTTAAAAATCAAACATTGTGAAGTGTTTAGAGCCAATGTCAAGATTTTTTTTATTTATTTTATTTATTCTTTATTTAACCAGGAAGGTCCCATTGAGATTAAAAACCTCATTTTCAAGGGAGTCCTGGCCAAGAGGCAGCAAAAGTTACAGTTACAAAATTTTTCAGTTACACAGACATGTTATGTACAGAATTACAGAAGGCAGTTACAACACAGGGAATCTGTCTCAAAGGCTCTCAGTCTGGTTTTAAATGTATTCAAGGAGATAAGCTCTGTTAGTTTCCAGTTTTCCTGCAGCCTGTTCCATGCAGAAGGAGCAGAGTGAACAAAAGCCCTTTTGCCCAGTTCAGTGCGAGCAAACGGAACACAGAGTAACAACTGATCGTTTGCACGCAGACTGTGAGAAGTTACACTTCTCCGTGAGATTAAGTTACAGATGTAGTTGGGTAGTAATCCAAGCATGGCCTTGTAAATGAAAGTGTACCAATGTGCCAATCTCCTGGTGGACAAAGAAGGCCATCCCACTCGAGAATACAATTCACAGTGATGGGTCAGTGGTCTACAGTTAGTAATAAACCTCAGCGAGGCATGATAAACCACATCAATCTTACCAAGACACTGTGCTGAGGCATTCATATACAAAAGGTCTCCATAATCCAGAACAGACAGAAATGTTGCAGTAACTAGTCGTTTTTTTGCCTCAAAAGAAAAACACAGTTTATTTCGAAAAAAGAAACCTAGTCTGAGTTTGAGTTTCTTCACAAGATTATCTATATGGGGCTTGAAGGAGAGGGAGTCATCGAGCCAGACACCAAGGTATTTGTATGTGTGGACCACCTCTATGATATTTCCCTCCAGAGTGGTCAATGAGGGCATACTTACAGGTCTTTTTTTAGAGTTTGAAAACAACATTAGTTTAGTTTTGTCAGCATTGAGGACCAATTTTAACTGCAGAAGTGTTTGTTGGACCTCATTGAAAGCTTTCTGTAAGACTTCAACAGCTTTAGTGGGGGATGTTCCAAAACAGTAAATGATTGTGTCATCAGCGTAAAAGTGCATATTAGCATCCGACACATTTTGTCCTATGTCATTTATATACATAATGAATAAGAGGGGTCCCAAAACTGATCCCTGTGGTATTCCCTTGTGGATACTCAAAAATTCAGAGGACAACCCATCACATTTAACACATTGAGTTCTGTCCTTCAAGTAGTCAGTGAACCATGAAATAGCATGTTCAGACAATCCCAAACAAGGAAGCTTTTGTTTTAAAACAGCATGGTCTACAGTGTCAAAGGCTTTTGACAGATCAATAAAAAGTGAGGCACAGTACTGCTTTTTATCAAGAGCAACAAGAATGTCATTGATCACCTTTGTGGCTGCAGTGACGGTGCTGTGCTTTTTCCTGAAACCTGATTGCAGACTTGAGAGAAGGTCATTTGAATATAAAAAGTCTTTCAATTGTTCACTTACTAGGGTCTCTAGAGTTTTTGCCAGGACACACAGATTAGATATTGGTCTGTAATTTGTTAATAGAGCTGGGTCACCACCTTTTAGTAAAGGAGTCACAAAAGCAGACTTCCAAACTGATGGTATTTGTTTGTTTTTGATAGAAAGGTTAAAAAGAACTGTATTGATTTATTTACAAAGTGAAAAAAATTACGCAAATATTATAAAAATAATCTCACAGAATTTTTGAAAAGATGTTTTGTGTCTTACAGGTAATCTGCCACATTTGTCCATCTGAAGTTTACAATTTCAACAACAATAGCTTCCATAAACAGAATGATTGAGCAGTAACAAGACATTATGAAAACAAATGTTTATGGAAAGATTATCTCATATATTAAAAATATACACATACAACATTAAATGATAAGCTCAGTAACTTCTGAACCTTTATTCAATGCATATTTAAATAGGCCTAATAAGTAATGTTGAGATGCTTGAAAATAAAAAATATATATATTACTGTGTTTTGCATAGTTAGAATACGAAATAAAAATAAATCATAATCATAAAGATTTTTTTGTTTCTTCCATCCATTATAATAGGTGAATTCTTTGTTATTGTAGTGTTATCAAACCGCCACGAGAGGGCGACAGATGCCAAGCTCAAGCAGAAGCAGCGTCCAAAGATAGAAGCGTTAGCTTGTTCACAGTTGTTGGTTTTCCTCTCGGAAATGGTCTTTATTTATCAGAGAGCACTTATTTTAAGCCAGAACTATAGTTTAAAAATCAACATGTGAACTGTTTAGCTCCAAAGTTAATACTTTTTTAATAAGTGAACAAAATTTAACCGAAATAATTAATAAATTAGTTTTGAACACTAGTTTTATGTAATACCACTAAATCCACACAAGAGGGCGACAGTTGCCCAACACAGGTTTCGGTTATTTTATGTAAAAATTCAGCTGAGAAATACAATTTCAACAATACTAGAGTCCCTAAAAAGAGGAAAAGCAGAGCACTAACGATAAATAAACTAAATAAGCACATTTTCAGGTTTTGAAAAGTAAATCAAGTGAAAACAGAATCTGATTGATATGTTAAATTTGGACAAGTTAGATCCAGCACTGGAAATGAATAATAATAATAAAAAACCTTTAGACACATTGCATAATAGGAAAAAAGGGGTTAAACTGTTTAAATTTCTAATTACAGAAAGTGCATGTATATTATTGATGTTGAATCTGGTTTGCAGAACATTTTGCTTATCAATAAAATAAGGGAAACTTTGGAACACACTGGACAAGAAACTAAGAAACTGTGACTATTGCTTTAACTAAACCTACAAAGAAAAAAATAACTCATACCAAAACATAAATGAAGAACTCACGCAGCGTAGCAAGATTACTTGCATGACTGCAGCTCATCACACACTGCTTTATAGCATAAAACTATAACTACTACTAATGTTTGATTGTAAATATTTATACTTTTTGTACTATTATGTTTTCCTATTGCTTCACCTTCTTTTAATCAAGGCACTCCTCTACCTTATATGCTCACGGTCATGCTAAAAAACAGAAACAATTGGATGTACGTTTTGTAAACTCAACTATTTTGAAAATGGTTTACGCTGTCAAAACGCTCGATTCAAATGTATATTTGTCACCTCATCTTTCTCTATTCATCTCATCCATCTTTGATTTTTAGCATTTTATTGTAAATCAAATTTAATTATATTTTTTCCTCACAATTAAAACCAAATTGCATAACTGAATGAAAAACTGATTTTTATGACAAAATAATTTCCCTGTAGGGCTCCATCTATAGCAGAACAATGATTAAATAAAATCAGACACATTAAACACACAAGTTTGTGTTTAACCAGTATTCTTGTTTTATTGTTGCCCAGAAGAGCCCATGGATGAGCCTTTCAACAAATAAAAAAGATGGAGAAAAATGAATTATCCCAAACAAGCAAATAAAAAAACCACTTGTGATGCCAAACAAGGACACTTTAGGCCTAACAGCTGACTTAAACACTGAACAGCCAATTTAAGAATCGTCAAAATCTGGTTTTAAGATCAAATACGGTAAATATCACAAGCCACTACTGATGAAGCGTTTACTCCTTTCATTGTTGAGGTGAAAACTGGAAAAATGTACAGCAGGAAAACATGTAAACAAAAATGTTTTGACATGTGTTAAAAATGACCACTTTAGCACTATTAACATAAATTAAACCACTGTTAAAAAAAAAACCTGATTAAAATTTTACTAGAATAGGATGTGCTGCTCTTACTTCCTTATGTGCCTTTAGTGCATCAACATTTAACAGGCAAGTGAAGTTAAGAGCTGCACCGAAGAGAAAAAACACCAAATCACTGAAAGATGCTGCAAAGAAAACCAATTCATTCATCACATCAGCTGAAATTGTGCGACTAATAACCTGTGACAGCCAGCATTTTTACCTGATTCACTATTTTCTATCCTAGAAAGATATGTTACAGGAAGTGAGCTTTAATCAACACTGAGCACGTATGTTACAAAGCAGAACTGAATATAAATTAGTTGTGTCCAGGCAGCATTAATTCAACACACCTACCATACTACTGGTGCCCTGCAGTGAACCTATCATTAACGCACCTTAACGTTTCTATTAAATACCACAATCCTAAAATATTTCAGGTGTGAAAAGTGAAACTCCAACTCATGTTCGGTCCTGAGCCTTTGTTCGGGTTTACATTTACTCAACACGTAATGAATCGATGTGGATCTTATCCATGAAATTAGTGCAGGATTAATTTCAAGCTCATGTGCCTGAGTGACAGCTGTGCACCAACGTTACAGCCAGCATTAGAATAGTCTCAATTGTGTATTTTCAGTTTCTTTATTCTAAAAGTGAGTCATTCCCAACAGCACCTTTGTTTCAAAACAGATCTGACAGATGTGGGTGGAATGAAGTGAAATAGAAGTGGGGAGAAAAGAAAAAACACGGAGTAACTCGTTCTGAAATCCCAGAGCAGCTCAATAAAATTTCAAGAGCTCCACCTCAAAGATGAGGGTGGAGTTTGGAGGGATGACAGGGGGATATCCTCTGCTGCCGTACGCGTAATCCGGCGAGACGGTCAACCTGGCCACTTGGCCGAGACTCATCTGTGAAAGCAATAAACAGAAACGAGATTAAATATGCTGTTGGAAACTTTATGTGCAATTGTGTCCTCGTTAGGATTTGATATTTTACCGTTTTGTGTCAGACAATTTGAAATGCATCATCTTACTTCCCACACAGTATAAGCATTCTTCCTGCTCGTATTTATTATCACAAATTTTTAAATGAAAACTAAATGTGTAAACTTTAGTAGTTTGTTCAAGAAGAAGAATTAATCTGAGTCTGATTCAAATTGAATAGAAAGGTGATGTCCAATCCTGGCCTTCAGGGGCCCCAATCCAGGTTTTAGTCTTTTCGTTGCTCCAAAACCTGACTCAATGGTTGAATCACCTGCTCAACAGGTGA
This sequence comes from Aphyosemion australe, assembly GCA_006937985.1. Taxonomy (NCBI): domain Eukaryota; kingdom Metazoa; phylum Chordata; class Actinopteri; order Cyprinodontiformes; family Nothobranchiidae; genus Aphyosemion; species Aphyosemion australe. The sequence continues at coordinate 374,428 of SSNS01000447.1, read as the reverse complement.
CCAAACTCTGCAGAAAACTGGTAAACATACACAGATTAAAATCAGGTGAGCTAAAGCAGATAAACCTCTAAATATATGCAGGATGTGGGCCCTCCAGGACCAGGATTAGACACCTCAGGTGTAAAGAAACCTGTAGCTCATCTCATGCAACATTTTCTCTTACCTGAGCCACACCTTCATCCCAGCCACGGATGACTTCTCCGGCTCCTAGTTTGAACTGGAAGGGCTCTCCTCGGTCCCTGGAGGAGTCAAACTTCTTCCCGTTCGTCAGCGTGCCTGATCAAAAATAACAATAAAAATAAATATTTATTAAAACAGCCCAGATGTATAGAGCTCCAGATTTATGTTGATACTTGTTAACCTGTGTGATGAAGGTGCTGGATTGAGTCAAAATGCTGAGATTCCAAATACATCGATAGAAGCTTGAAGGAAACCGCGATAGCATAGTTAGCTTAGCATACAGATTTGGAGAAACAGAAGCAGAGAGCACCAGCTAATATTTTAATGCCCTCAGCGGTCACATTTTGTACCTATCGTCGGGTTAATTTTGCGAGTGCGGGGGTGTGCACACATTTCGTCCATTTTATGCCAGAGAAAAGCTATCCGCCCACAGGTTTTCACGATATGTGCACTGCCATGCTAAACGTCCTAGCATTAGCATGCAGCCATTAGCGATCTTCTCACCCATTTCTGAGGATTTACGTTACTGACTTTAGACGTTTTGTAACTTCAGTGAGTTGAGCTGGAGGTCTGGGATTCATTCAAAGTAACCGTTTAAAGGGGGAAAATGAAAGGATTCCTACCAACATAGTGAACCACGACCGTGCGTCCTCTAGGCGGAAAATGTTGTCCTGAAAAAATAAAAAAATCACATTACTTATAATGTACGCTATGAAATAAAGACATCTGTCTCATGCAGGAATTTAAACGAATATTTACCGTTTCCAGGTCTGAGGGTCTCAACTTCAACTCCCATTGTTCTCGGTGCAGCCTTCGCTTCCTCTCTAGCGGTGTGTGAAACGCTCAATGACGTTAATGCATGGAGTGATTTTACCACAGGTCACGTGGTCTGGAGGGTGTGGTTAATACAGGGACTGGTCACTGATGGAGAGGGTCCAGGGGTCCAAGCTCCCCCCCGTGGTACCCCAGGTGTGGGTCCACCATAGTGGACAGCTACACTTACAGGAGTATTGAACTGAGTTTTTTTGTTTTGTTTTGCCAGTTGTGGGGCTTAGAGAATGGTATTTTCAAAAGTTAAGTGTTAGCTTACGAACTTTAGCATACCATCTCCCTGCTGCTGGTCACCGATGTAAACAAGTTGCCGACTTTGCCTGAATTCACCCTGCTGGATTTATAACATTATGTGATAAACAGCGTTTCACTGTTGCTGATTTTAAAAAAAGATGTCCGAATCCCTAGTATTTTATTTCACTGGTTAGGTCACTGGGACCAGCTTTCACCGTGGTCGGGGGAGATAGATATCTCATAATAACAACGCTTTTCATGCTAAGTAAGTGACATAATTTTGACACACGTAACCCTACACTGGAACAATATTATTATCTAGTAATTCACTATAGTGGACGATAACGCACGCCCTCTATAGTGACATATAGGACTATCAATACTAAATAAGTAATATAAAACATCACATTTATCATTTCAGGTCCATCAGTCGGTCCTTTTCTTCCATATGAAATATATGAACATTAATCTTGCTCGGTAAAACATGTTCGCTGCAAATCCAAAAATACTTTGACTGCTAGTTCGTTTGACAGCAGCGGTTCATCCCCGTCTTCTGTCTCCATCAAAGTTATTCAAAAAAGGACAAATGGAGTTTACACCCTTGTCTGCCAACCGCGCAACAATCTATTACGACTTTACTGTGAAATCATCTAAATAAAAGCAATATAAGGCCACCCCAATAATTAATAAGAAACTGGCTTGTTTTGACTAGCTTCACACAAGTTCCAACATGCGTATACAGTTTCTCTGCCGGTACGTGCAAAGGGTCAGTTATTAATATTAGCTTTATCCCCTAGAACCAGGATCAGGCAAATTAAGCTGCACAATTAGTGTAAAATACAATAAAGATAGTAAATGACTATTCAAAAAGTTTGCAAAAACATGCAAAATGCAAGTTCGTTCTAGAATGAGGATATGCAAAATTATTGACTTGCAAAAATACTCAAATTTTGAATAAATTGTAAATAATCCATAAAAATAAAAATGCACCAGGTATTTACCACAAATGGGCTGACAAACCTGCCTTGAGTATCATGTCACTTCCTGTTTGTTTTACTCACAGACTGAACTGTTTGCTGTTGGTTCTCTGGACTGTTTCTATATCACCTCATATAGGTCTACTACTCATATTTTCTACTTTTTAGTTTTATCTGCTAAAGTTAACTAGTGTAGTATCATGGCTTCTCCCTGTTCCGCTCACACTTGGCAAGTGTGTGAAATTCTTACTCTTTTGCCTCTTTTAGTGATGTGATAAAGGTAATTTTTTTGTAGCTTTGAAGGTGAGGCTGTTGGAATTGGAAGCTACTGATCGGATGTTATTGAACATCATTAGGTCACCAGCATCATGCAGGAGGCTACTTGTATTACCACCTAAAACACAGATTTTGGTGGAAAATGATTCAGATTGCAGTAAGTTCAACTTTGAAGTCCTAGTCTTGTGCATATCATCTAAGTCAATCAGAAACATGCCACTAGAAAGATATAAATCTTTTTTTTTAATTTTGGTGAAAAAGAAGAAAAGCTCTAATAATTTACTATAATAAAAGAAAAGCTCTGGTTTACACAAATGAACAATTATATTAAAATAAAATTCCACTTTAAAACTGATGTTTATTCAGTGACGAAAACAAGCAGTTGTCAAAATGTTCACATTGAGTTTTAAGAAAAACAAATATATATTATTTTTTTACTGTAAATAAAATGAATAAATCCTAATGTTAAAACAAGTCTAAGCATCCGACGAGGCTTCGGTGGTGTTGGTTGGTTGTGTGGATGGATCATAAAGTTTGTTGAAGAAGGAGAAGTCAGAATCATGCTCTGTGCCCTGAAAAAAAAGCAGTTTAAATCATACAAAACCTGTTTATCTGTCAAAAATGTAGCGAATTTTGCCTTCTTACATTAAACATGTTTAGATCAAAGTCCAGGTCAGTCCGCTCATTGTCCCTCAGTGTGGGCTGGTTTCTACACCATAAAGCATCAAACATAAGCAAACAACATAACTCCTTTACAGTGCGTTATTTGTTGAATAAATCATCATTTACATGGATTTACACTTCCGGTTCAGCATAAAGAGAAGGACGGAGACGACGACTCCAGCCAGCAGAGTCAGACCAACCGCAAGACCGACAGACAAGCCGCCTGCAGACACAGAAAACCGTGCTGATGTTAATACTGAGACCAGCTTTGAAATGACAAATCCTTAGATTATATTTGTGATCAGATTAAACATGAGGATGATTACTGTTATTATCAGGCGGATGGATAGGAGGAGGGTAGCAGCTGTCACGGGTGATTGTGATGTCATCCAGAGCGACGTCTCCACCTGTACTCATCCCCCTCTGATACGCAAACACAAACTGTAGCGAGAACAAATGATCAAAATTAGAACACGTATCCCAAATAACTGCATATTTAATATGATAAAACTCACGATTACCCAGAATGCATCTTTGTGTTTAATGGGTACACTGGCCTGCAGCCACTGGTTTCCTTTGTTTCCTGTTTCGACCCATTTCAGAAGTCCTACCTCGTTGCCTCCAGCATGCATTTTCCTTTAAAATAAAAAAAGACCAACTCAGATCAATAAATCAATCATTTGAATCCATATGATGCTCTAATGACGACCATCAGACCTGTCATTTATGTACACTCTGAGTGTCCCAATGTGGCCACCGTACATGTGGTACCAGAATGTGAGACAGTGCCCTCTAGAGGATGGCTGGAACACATCACTGATCAGAAAGGACACGTCTCCCCACTCACCCACTGAGCTGTCCACATAAACATAGTGACCTGAAGGAAACAAACATATAAATCAGCAGGAGATTGCACGTTTGTTCTACAGGAAAACCGTTGTCCTGAACGTTTCAGATCCCATCACTGACCCAAATTAATCACATGTGGTTTGGGTGATTTTAGTTGAATATTATATAATTACCATGTTTGGAATTGGTGGTGTGGTCAACAGAGGGGCCAGTGTTGGGGTTTGGGGAGTCTCCTGCTCCACGTAGCCAGTCTCCCTGGTCGACTCCTCCTCCCCGGTTGCTCCAGCTGCAGAGAGAACTCTCAAAGTCACAGAAACCATGTGGAGGACACTGAGCGTCTGTGAGCTGCACATCATCAAAGGCCATGCCTCCCTGGCGTTCTGGACCAGCCTTCACGCCCTCCACCACAATCTGAAACACACAGTAGGTCACTGCTAAGTGATGAAAAGACCCGAGAGTGTGACTCCACTAAAACTTTACGTGAACCTCACTTTGTACGGCTGAACCTGAGGCAGGAGTGACGCATGAGCAAACCTCCATAGCCGACCTTGATCTCCTAACTGGGAGAAGATCAGAACTTTTTTCCCATCTACGCTCTGCTGGTAAACATTCAGCGAGCCCACTTCTTCCCCATGCATGTAGTACCACAGCACCACACAAGATCCTTGACCTAAAAACAAACCAAAAACAGGAACTGTAGCGCTTTAAATTCTGGATCACATCAAAGTGATGCTGACTCTTACTTGCAGGATACAGAGGTGAAAACATGGAAGCTGTTTGTCCGTTTTGATCACTGGTGGAGGATGGCAGGTAGTAATAATGACCCGCGGCTGTGCTGGTGGTGTGGTCAGTCTCTGGTCCTGTGCTGTAGCCTGACTGTCTGACCCAGTTGAAATCATCACCTGGTGCCTGCTGCCAGTTACAGCTGCCTTCCTCAAAGTCACACAGGTCTACAGCACAATAATATTACCAAAACTTATGTATGTTGTTGATTTGTATATTTTTATTTATTTATTTATTTTTTAAATGTTTCCTCCTGGGGATGTTGCGTTTCTTACCAGGGGCAGGACACGGTCCGTGCATGAAGGCTACATCGTCTATGGCTATGTCTCCTGCCTCTCCTCCCACTGTCGCCTCCAGAACCACTTGATGAACACTCTTCAGGGTCACATGGCTCTGAGCCAGCAGCCACTCATCCCCCTGATCTCCTGATTTCTGCCACACCTACAGAAAAAACCGGAGGCTGATTCACAATGAGGATGTGAGGAGGTTTTTGCAACATATCTATGTGCAGCTTGCACTCATTAATCTGTGCACCGATGCTTTTGTGCAATCAGCATTTCACAACTTTGTGAAACGTATATAACAGAAAAAAAATTAAGAGGAAACAGCCTCAAATATTTCCCAATATGCTGCAAAGCATTTTTTTTACCAAATTATTTTAGCAGCAGCAGAGGGAAGTTTCTTTACTTCAGTGTTATTGAATGCAGGCCAACTTTAAACGGGAATGTTTTCATTTGAAATAAAGCTAAAAATCTGAGAATTAAAATATGCTTTACCAATGTTTCCTCAAACGAGTCAGCTGTTTTTAGAAGCATCCTTAAGGAACCCACAGTTGCTCCAAACATGTGGTACCAGAATGTGAAGCAGTATCCCTCATCACCAGCAGGTGGCAGCAGTGGTGACTTCAAATGGGCCATGTTCTCCTTCATGGCTGGATGGGAGCTCTCAATGTAAAGATACGTCCCTGTGAAATTAATACATTTCTGACCTCTGAATTTAAAGAAAATACATTCTTAATTTCTTTATTCCAGCATTCTTCTGCTCAGTTTATAGTTTTGTGCAACTGTGTGTGTGCAAAGTGAGCTTGGCACATTAAATAGCTACCTTTGCCTGTAGTGTGGTCTCCTGCAGGCCCGGTGTTGGGGGTTTCAGTTGGACCTGATCCAATGAGCCAGTCCAGCTCTTCTTCTGCTGCCTGGACCCAACTACAGAGGCCATCTTCAAATGTGCAGCTGAAGGATGATGGATCTGAGTGTCGAAACAAACCAAGCACCATGGATGAGGTGTGAAGTGTTCCTCGTACAACTCTCTACTTTTTAATTAAATTTACCCGGCGGCTGATAGGATTTTTCACAGTTAAGAAAGGAGACGTCATCAACAGCGACTGCGTGGTCTCGACCTACATTCACTTCCTGTGTTGCTTTAATAACGCTGCTGAACCAAAGCTGTAAACACAAAACAGAAACACTTTGTTGCATTAAATGAATATCAGACTGTCCTGCAGGTTTGGAACAAACATTATTTAGGGAGAAATATTGGAGAAGAAAAAAAAAGGAAGTTCTGGCTCTGCAGTTGCACGCAATGGCAGCACTTTTAAAATTTTTATAAATTTCTCTTTTGCATGTCAGCTCATGACACAAATGCAGTCACATTTGGGAAAAGAAAAATAAAACATTTCACATTTTGCAAAAAAAAATTGCAAATTTAGATGTCTACTGCTTTTTTTGCAGGTTAACGGTCAATGAACAGATTGAACTTTGGAAAATTCTGCATAATAGAAAAAACAAGCCAATGTTTATTTTGTTTAAAAAAGACTTTTTAATGCTTCTAATTTTGAAGCTTAAATGTGAACGTTCTGGTTGAGTAAGCACCTTGTAGCGCTGCTGGTGCAGGCCTACAGGCAGATGCTCCGAGGCCCAATGGGAGACAGTGTTGTGACTGCATGACCACAGGATTGCTTCACCACCCTCAGCTTGCTGCATAAGCACTCTGAGTGACCCAGTACTCTGTGCATCTATGTGGAAGTGAAACCTGGGTGTTGGGAAGGAGGAAGGAGGAAGCAGAGAATGTCGGATTAGGAGGAGAGTTGCATGGTAGAAAGACGGGGGAAGAGAGCGTTGAGCAATTCATACAATAACAAAATTCTACTTTCAGTCAGAATATACGTTTGAGAGGCATTTAGACAGAAAATGAATGATTTGATGTCTTACAGAATCTGGCAGTAGGGGGATGAAGGGGAAAGCAGGGGGCTGAGGAGTTTGGCCTCCTTCTGTGCGGACCCCAAACTGAGATTTACTCTCATGTAGAAACCTGCAAATAAAGGAGAAGTGACTAAACTAAGCTGTTTTTTACTTCGACAAGAAGAATGAGTATAACATTTAAGTCCACAATAACAGTTAAAGTCACCAGTCTCTGTGGTGTGATCTGTGGGAGGGTCAGTGTGGTTGCTGGCTTTCTGTCTGTGCCATCTGCTCTGTCCATCACTGACGTCCGTCCACTGACACTGATCACTCTCAAACGTGCACGGACCTGAAACAAAGAGCGTAGACGTGAGCAACTCTTCTGCAGAAAGTGGGCGGATGAATATTTATTCATAAATCACCAAAGAATGTTGGAAAGCAAGCAGTTTGTCTGCATTCTTCTTCCTTAATGTTTGGGTATAAAAATGTTGTTAAATTTCTCTCATGAGATCTCCACACATCACAGCTGATGCAAGTCAAATAAAGTCTCCTTTTTTGCCAAAGCTCCAAAGATTTGCAAGAACCTGACATACGTTCATGAGACAGATTATACTTTTAAACACTGAACAACATCATGAAAGGCTTTTCAAATGAAAAGTTTTTATTTTATTTAATGGATAAATATTTAGCTCTTCAAAAATACATTTTTAAATGAACTCTAGAATGATTATTCAGTAAATTTGTTTTTTAATTAAATGTGTTGTCCACAGATTGCACCAGGCTAATCAGCTGCTGCTCAGCAGAACTGTCTGATTGTTGCACGTCTGCAGTTTTTATCATCCAGTAATTCCACCAAATGGTCAAAAACCTGGGATAAAACTTAAAAACAAAATGTATTCCTCCCTGCTTGAGTTAAACTCATGTTATTCTGGTTAACTGGTTTTTACAGACAGTTGAAAATCCTTGCATAATACAGGAAGTGATTTTACACAGTCTGACAGAAAACAGTAAACTCCACATGCAGCTCTCACCACAGCCGGCCTCGTCTTCTCCCCGTGGACAGTCTGGATGATAATCACACCGTAACTTTGCAGGAACACACACGTTCCCAGCTGAGTGGTGGCAAAAGAACTCACTATCCTGAAACAGCACAGCAAGATTAGTAAAACCTTTATTTAAAGGGTTGCTTTGTGGAACACTACAACGTTGTTTCTGCAGCCGTGAGGTTTTCACACGGTTGTTCACCTGACAGGGGTTAACGGTGGTGGTTGGCGTGATAGAGGGGGTGGGTGGGGCTGAGGTGGGGGTCGTGTCGGGTAGTTCGCCGTTTTCAGGATCAAAAACACATTCGCTAGAGAAGGAGACGTCATCCAAAGCAGCCAGTCCTCTGGGAGCTTCTCCAAGCTCGTACCTGAAAACAATCTGTGGAGGAAGCGGGCTGAGAAGGTCGTTTTCCTTCTGTCTGAAGCTTTATAGAAAAACATGCTTTATTAGCTCTCACGGACCTTGCTTTTGGCTGAGGTGGAGAAAGTGACCTTTGCCCTCTGCCAGCTGTAGCTCTGGGAGGTTCCCCTGACCCACAACACTTTGTTGTTGATCCCAGACATCTGGGTCTTTGACTGGGCTGTCAGTGTGGCAGCAGCATCGTCCATGCTGAAGTAAAAGAATCTCACCTGCAAGGATTAAAACGTCTTTTAAAAGACAAAAAGAGAGAACAGAGTTTTGTTTTCTGGTCTTTGCGTTCATTTTGGTCAGCGCCTCATGATCTCTATCTTGATCGGCGCTATATGAAAAAAATAATTTCTTCTTCTCCTTCTTCTTCAGAAGTTGGGCCTTGGATCTCTTCCATGATGTCATTTTTGCCCACTCTTCATCTTGTTGAATCATGAAATCATGAATCCCTAAACTGAACAGAGTCCTGCAGAACTTGTCTGGCTCTATTGAACAGATCTTAGTTCTACAGATCTGGCACTGATTAGGCATGAGGCTATAAATAGATCTCAGCTTTCCAAATAATGTGGTTCATTACATTATGGTAATTCGTTTTCCACACAGAATCAGGTTAGTTTGAATAGCTTTTGTTCCCATGAATGAAATAATCATCTGTAGGATTAGGTCAGAGTAAACTCACGGTGCAGTTTATGCTGGGTAGTAATGTTTTAGAGAGAATCTCAGATTTCCTCACAGTCAGGTGACGTCCAGGTGTAACATAGTGACCTATAAGAAGTATACAGATTAAAGAACATTCAACATTTAGTGCGTTTCTCTTTTGACCGGTGAGCGTTCTCCGACCTGCATCAGAGTTCCTGGTGTGATCCCTGCGAGGTCCGTGATTGGATGAGCCCTCCTGTCCTCGGAGAAGCCTCCAATCAGCTCCAGGTGGGTTCAGGTCACGATTCGCCCAGGAACAGAAACCTTGTTCAAAGCTGCAACGCTCCACCACACCTTGTTTATAATATGAGAATTTGTACCAGAAAAGGAGGCAAAACTTTTATATATTGACATTTTCAGTTTAGTAATTATGAACAAATACTCGTTTATCACACTAAACTTTCATTTAAGTTTCGTAAATGTTTCTCAGAAAACTTAAATTACAACAAAAAGTTCAAATCAAGAAGATTTATCCACGGATACAACTTTGTTTTGCAGAAATAATTATTCAAATCCTTCTTAGTTTATGTTTTTTAATTATTTTAAGCTCTAAAGAAGAAGAATTGAGCAAAGTGCACAGGCTCTACAGGTGTTACTCGTGTTTCTCAGTTAGGATGTAACATCTCACCACAGTTGATCTCATCAGATCCGTCTCCGCAGTCATCACTGAAGTCACACACCTGATTAGGGTCAACGCACACTCTGTTGTTGCATTTGAACATACCTTCAGGACACCATGACTCAGGATCTACCAAAGAAAAAATTAAGTCTGTTTAATTATTGTTAATTGGTTTTAAAAAAAAAGTTAAAATCTGTTGGCGCACCGGGGAAGGAGCAGTTGGTGAAGCTGACATCATCAAGGGCAACGTGTCCCAGCTTGTTGAAGTTCCTAGAGGCTTCAAACAGGATGGTAAAATCCTGAGGGCTCCTGCCAATCACAACCTCACTACGATGCCACGTATCTCCATGGTTACCAGATAGCCACAAGAGTGTGGTGGTTCTGGAGTCCAGCTTTAGGAGCACTCTGAGTTCTGAGTCTGCAAACGTTACAAATATATGCGAGATACATGACAGAATTTTTTAAATTCTCACCTTTATAATCATGCAGATGTTAGACCTACCCTCTCCATACATGTTGTAGTAGAAGTGCAGTGTGCAGGTGGAACTGGCCTGGTGCATTATGGGACTCTGCAGAGCAGCGGGGCTCATCTCTTCCCCCCGATCTGCCTCCACTGCCATAAACCAGCCTAGAAGAATCAGTGAAACTCTCCTTACTGTGAAAATCTCAGCAAACACATTCAATATTAGAAATATCTGGCGAACGGGCAGATCAGTTAAAATGCCAATGAGGACTGCTAATCTGCTCCAAAGTTTGTTTTGATTTCTATATTCTGAGCAAAAGAGGAACCAGGAAAATAAATTGAAAGCTGAAAAACTGAAATTTTCCTGTGAACATTAGGAAATACTTCAAACAAGCGTCCGTTTCCTGTTTGGCAGAAGCATAAAAAATTGTGCAACCCGAGCCGGGATGAGGAAGCACCACCCAGCACCTCTAACGCACATTTAAAACAGGAAACAGAAATCTAAATTTCATATTCAGCTGTTTTTATTTCACCCCTTTCCACAAAGCTCTCGTTGTGATAAACTCTTCACTTTTGCTGCAACTATAGGAGTCCAGAATTGTTATTATTAATCTGTGTCATCCCAGAGTTTTAGGATCTCACCCAATTCAGTTCCCAGTGTGTTGTCCGCAGGGGGTCCAGTGTTCCCAGTAGCATTCCTCCTCACCCACTGAAACTGACCAACACTGACATCTTCCCAGTCACACGTCCCATTTTCAAATGAACAGCCCATAAATCCTGTAGAAGTTCCATTAGCTGTAAAAAACAAGAAAAGTTTGCTTAAATTTTTTTTAATTGAGAAAAAAATCCAATAAAGAGATTAAAACCATCAGGAAACATCAGCACCTCGACATGATCCTGGCATGAGACTGACATCATCGATGGCGATAAATCCTTGGTTGTTGGACTCTGCTTTGATCAAAAGCTGTTGTTTAAAGAATTTAATAATCAATAAACCAACTTCAATTCCTTCCATGATTATACGATTTTATATTAACTGTAACTTTAGTACTTGGAAAGGTGTGGACGTCTCCAGAGACAGAGAAGATCTGCTCCAGCTGCTGCTGCTGCTACTGTGGAAAATCAGAGCCTCCTCTGAGGGGTCCGAACGTAAAAACACCTCCAGTGTCCCCGAGTCGCTGAAAGGAAAGAAATAAAACCATGATTTTGTTTCAAATGTATAATCCAGCTAGTTCAACCAATTAATGTCACCAGTTTCTCTAAATTCAGCTCTGGCTTCAATCGTTTTTAAATAAAGGCAACGCATCTAAATGCTTTAAGAGATTCTCATAGGTCCCATTTTTAGTATGTTAAATGATCCTTTCAGCAAGAATGAAAGGAAAGATGTAGAAGACAGCACCAGAGATGATGTATGGTTTAGAGATGGTGTACATGGGGAAAAGACAGGATGTAAACCTGGAGGTTGCAGAGCTCAAGATGCTGAGTCTCTCTTTGGGAGAGACCAGGATGGACAGGTTCAGGAATGAGAACATCAGAGGGATAGCTCATGGAGATAAAGTCAGAGAGACCAGACTGAGACGGTCTGGACATGTTCAGAGGCGACTAAGGTAGAGGAAGCTGAGGTTATAGAGGAAGACCAAAAAGGAGATTTATGGATGCAAGAGGACATGAAGTTAGTTGGTGTGAGGGTAGAGGATGTAGAGGACAGGGTTAAATGGAGACAGATGATTCGCTGTGGCGACTTCTGACAAGAAATAAGTGTAAGAATGATTCTTCAGTGATTTACAGCCATTTATACAAGGTTGTTGTAATATTTAAGTCTATTTTTATTATTTATTTATTTGCTCAGTAAAAAAATGTAAAATTAAAAATAGTAAAAATGTTTAAAATTACAGTGCAGGAGAAAACAAAAGCCAGTCAGGCTTGTCTGAAATTTCCACAAATAATTTAAACATTAAAAATTATAACACCAACATCATGGAGTACAAAATACTGAGACAAGAATATAAGCGATATCTGGAATTGACTTCAAACAGAAAACTATCACAAAATGAAGATGAAGTACTGTTAATGCCCTCCTTTGATCAAATTATTATTTATTTTTTTATTTCCACTGTAGAACACTGACTGGCCAAATAAAAGAAAACCTATTCCCTAAAGCTGTACCCCTAAAGCGGATAGAGAATTGACCTAGGCAAGAGGGATATTTAGGAGGATGTCGCGTATTATGTGAGTGAATATGTGAATCCATCCATCCATTTTCTCCCGCTTATCCGGAGTCGGGTCGCGGGGGCAGCAGCTTAAGGAGGGAAGCCCAGACCTCCCTCTCCCCAGCCACTTGGGCCAGCTCCTCCGGGGGAATCCCAAGGCGTTCCCAGGCCAGCCGAGAGACATAATCTCTCCAGCGTGTCCTGGGTCTTCCTTTGGGTCTCCTCCCGGTTGGACGTGCCCGGAAAACCTCACCAGGGAGGCGTCCAGGAGGCATCCTAATCAGATGCCCGAGCCACCTCAACTGGCTCCTCTCGATGTGGAGGAGCAGCGGGTCTACTCCGAGCCCCTCCCGGATGACCGAGCTCCTCACCCTATCTCTAAGGGAGAGCCCAGCCACCCTGCGAAGAAAACTCATTTCGGCCGCTTGTATCCGTGATCTCGTTCTTTCGCTCACTACCCAAAGCTCGTGACCATAGGTGAGGGTAGGAACGTAGATCGACCGGTAAATTGAGAGCTTCGCCTTTAGACTCAGCTCTCTCTTCACCACGACAGACCGGTACAACGCCCCCATCACTGCAGATGCAGCACCAATCCGCCTGTCGATCTCATGCTCCACCCTTCCCTCACTCGTGAACAAGACCCCGAGATACTTAAACTCCTCCACTTGGGGCAGGACCTCGTCCCTGACCTGGAGAAGGCATTCTACCCTTTTCCGACTCAAGACCATGGTCTCGGATTTAGAGGAGCTGATTCTCATCCCAGCTGCTTCACACCCGGCTGCGAACTGCTTCAGCGAAAGCCGGAGATCACGTTCTGACGAAGCCAACAGGACCACATCATCTGCAAAAAGCAGAGACCTGATCCTTAGGCCACCAAAACGGATCCCCTCACCACCTTGGCTGCACCTAGAAATTCTGTCCATAAAAGTTATGAACAGAATCGGTGACAAAGGGCAGCCTTGGCGGAGTCCAACTCTCACCGGAAACGAGCCCGACTTACTGCCGGCAATGCGGACCAAGCTCTGACACTGGTCGTACAAGGACCTAACAGCCCGTATCAAGGGGCCTGGTACCCCATACTCCCAGAGTACCCCCCACACGGCCCCCCGAGGGACGCGGTCGAATGCCTTCTCCAAATCCACAAAACACATGTAGATTGGTTGGGCGAACTCCCACGCACCCTCCAGGACCCCCCCAAGGGTATAGAGCTGGTCCAGTGTTCCACGGCCAGGACGAAAACCACATTGCTCCTCCTGAATCCGAGGTTCGACTATCCGACGGACCCTCCTCTCCAGAACCCCTGAATAGACCTTACCAGGGAGGCTCAGGAGTGTGATCCCCCTGTAGTTGGAACACACCCTGCGGTCCCCCTTTTTAAATAGGGGGACCACCACCCCGGTCTGCCAATCCAGTGGAACTGCCCCCGATGTCCACGCGATATTGCAGAGCCGCGTCAACCAACACAGCCCCACAGCATCCAGAGCCTTAAGGAAATCCGGGCGGATCTCATCCACCCCCGGAGCCTTGCCACCGAGGAGTTTTTTGACCACCTCAGTGACCTCATCTCCCGAGATTGGAGAGCCCAACCCAAAACCCCCAGACTCTGCTTCCATCCTGGAAGACGTGCCGGTGGGATTGAGGAGGTCTTCGAAGTACTCGGCCCACCGATTCACAACGTCCCGAGTCGAGGTCAGCAGCACACCCTCCCCACTGTAAACAGTGTTGGTAGTGCACTGCTTTCCCCTCCTGAGACGCCGGATGGTGGACCAGAATCTCCTCGAAGCCGTACGGAAGTCTTGTTCCATGGTCTCACCGAACTCCTCCCATGCCCGGGTTTTTGCCTCTGCGACCACCCGAGCCGCATTCCGCTTGGACTGCCGGTACCTATCAGCTGCCTCCGGAGTCCCACAGGCCAAAAAGACCTGATAGGACTCTTTCTTCAGCTTGACAGCATCCCTAACCGCCGGTGTCCACCAGCGGGTTCGGGGATTGCCGCCACGACAGGCACCGGCCACCCTGCGGCCACAGCTACGGTCAGCCGCCTCGACAATGGAGTCACGGAACATGGTCCATTCGGACTCAATGTCCCCCGCCTCCCCCGGGACGTGTTCGAAGTTCTGTCGGAGGTGGGAATTGAAGCTCCTTCTGACGGGAGACTCTGCCAGACGTTCCCAGCAGACCCTCACAACACGTTTGGGTCTGCCAGGTCTGACCGGCATCCTCCCCCACCATCGAAGCCAACTCACCACCAGGTAGTGGTCAGTTGACAGCTCCGCCCCTCTCTTTACCCGAGTGTCCAAGACATGCGGCCGCAGATCAGATGAAACGACAACAAAATCGATCATCGACCTGCGGCCTAAGGTGTCCTGGTGCCAAGAGCACATATGGACACCTTTATGCTTGAACATGGTGTTTGTTATGGACAATCCATGACGAGCACAGAAGTCCAATAACAGAACACCACTCGGGTTCAGATCAGGGGGGCCGTTCCTCCCAACCACACCTCTCCAGGTCTCACTGTCGTTGCCCACGTGAGCATTGAAGTCCCCCAGCAGAACGAGGGAGTCACCCGAAGGAGCGCTTTCCAGCACCCCCTCCAGGGACTCCAAAAAGGGTGGGTAGTCTGAGCTGCAGTTTGGTGCATAAGCACAAACCACAGTCAGGACCCGTCCCCCCACCCGAAGACGGAGGGAGGCTACCCTCTCGTTCACCGGGGTAAACCCCAACGTACAGGCACCAAGATGGGGGGCAAGAAGTATGCCCACCCCTGCTCGACGCCTCTCAGTGGGAGCAACTCCAGAGTGGTAGAGAGTCCAGCCCCTCTCAAGGAAACTGGTTCCAGAGCCAGAGCCATGCGTTGAGGTGAGTCCAACTATATCTAGTCGGAACCTCTCAACCTCACACACCAACTCCGGCTCTTTCCCCACCAGAGAGGTGACATTCCACGTACCAAGAGCCAGCTTCTGTAGCCGAGGATCAGACCGCCAAGGTCCC